>BMAU01018703.1:0-117749 GCA_019973935.1 Trichonephila clavipes | reverse complement strand
ACCTATTCATCTTTGCCTTAATGAAGCCACTGCTCTAGCAACAAGTCAAGGTAACAACACCAGAAATATCGAAGAAATATTTATTGAAATTATAATCAACTAAGACCTTTCTTCTCTAATACAGACAATTTACTACCAAAACGTTACTTACCACTGTAATTCGTTCAACAAATGTAACATATATTGTTCTGATTATAACATGGTTATGTGTAAGCTTTCGGGTTCTTTTTGTTAAAAAAGGCATTATAGATGTATGCCGAATTGCGTAAAGAAAATATAGATATTTACCAAATTAGATTAATATAATCTGACCATAAAATGATTCTTTATATTAAGTTGGGGAAAAATCAATTAATTTTTCAATTAGTACTCAACATTAAAATTCAAAAACGTAGTACTACAATATATTTACTCTAATGTAGTTTGGAGCATCATGGAAATATAATTCTTATCTGTAGTACTTGAATTCTGAATACTAATTTATTCAGAAGTCTAATTTAAGTATCAGGCGACAGTGACTTTTAGATACATTATTTTAAACAGTGTTCCAACTCTTCAAAATATTGCTTCTCATGGCAACCTGAGAAAGTTTTGATCTTGACATTTTCTTCAACATGAAAAAAATTAATAATAAATTTTTATTTAGAAATTCTAAGAACCATCACTCACAAAACAGAATCGAGCAAAACTTATTTTAGTCATGGAAGTTTAAATAACCATTTCAAACTGGAAGGGTGGGGTTGTGTGCTTTCTAAAATATTTTTAACTAACTTACAAAAATAATGAAACAATGCTTTAAATAAAACTGAAGCTAAAACCTAAGATCAGAATTTCTCAAATATTTTAAAAGCTAATTTGTTATGAGACCTGTAATTTGGAGGCAATCTTCTTAATGATATGGGCCACGGAAAATGCAAAAAAAAAAAAAAAAAAAAAAAAAAATTTTTAGGTAATAATTTTAAAATTTTAAATATCTGAATTTTAACGTCATATGTCGTTAAAATGTAGGCATCCAGAATGGTGAGCTAAAAATACAGGCAGGGCTGTAATGGTGTAGCCTTACAAAGACCCGCCGTGTAGGGCAGCGATGCACGTTAAAATCTTGGAGAGCTGAAACGTCCCTCTTGGTGTGGTGTGGTAGTTATATCCAGCTCAATTTCGTAACGTCATATGACCATGGTTCAAAATGTACGTGGTCCGTCGCCAAAATGGTGAACAGTGCGACGTTAAAAACTACAAAAATACAGGCAGGAATATTTTGTTGTGATTACCGCCTCATATGGTGCGACTTAAACGCAGTCTGTGTCGCTGCTTGTTGTGGAGGTCCTGATCGCAGGACGGTGATCTGGAAGAAAATCTGTGTTATCTTCATAACCATTTCTTTTAAGATACTAGGGGGGAGTCTTTCATGCATATCACGGGGGAATTAAATCAAGATGTCAATGTATCCATCTTTATCAATTGTACGAGAAAGACTACCACTAAATTGCAAAATAAACTAAATACTTAATTAAAAATGGAATTTTCTCACCAAATTCCATATGGATTAATTCGTTATAAATATGAAGAGTGTTTTTTGCCAGGTATAGAGGTTTAAGGTGGCATTACTTCCCAAGATGGCGACCGATTTAACAGCTGTCAAGTGATTTATTCTCAGTTTGGTTTGGCAATTCATCATGAATAGACTCACACCTAAACAACGCTTTCAAATTTTCGTCGAATGGACTCAAAACGAGATTGCCGTTGTTCCCAATTTTCATAAGCGAATTTTGTTCAGCGATGAAGCGCACTTCTGGTTAAATGGCTACGTCAACAAACAAAACTGCCGCAATTGGAGTGAAGCTACTCCACAAGTGTATGTCGAAACACCGTTACATCCAGAAAAACTGACTGTTTGGTGCGCTTTATGGGCTGGTGTAATCATTGGTCCGTACTTCTTCAAAAACGACGAAGGTCACAACGTTACAGTCAATGGTGATTATATAGTATAGAGCCATGATTAATAACTTTTTCATTCCTGAATTGAACAATCATGATGTCCAGGAGCTGTATTCCAACAAGACGGAGCAACATGTCACACACCTCGTGCCACAATCGATTTATTGAAAGACTCATTTGGTGACCGCCTAATTTCACGTTTTAGACCAGGGAATTGGCCTCCAAGATCTTGTGATTTAACACCGCTAGACTATTTTCTGTGGGGCTATGTAAAGTCATTGTTCTATGCAGATAAGCCACAAACGCTTAAGCATTTGGAAGACAACATTCGCCGTGTTATTGCTGATATACGGCCACAAATGTTGGAAAAATTCATCAAAATGGACGTCCAGATTGGACTATATCCGAGCCAGCCGAGGCAGTCCTATGCCAGAAATCATATTTAAAATGTAATGCCTCTAGATTATCTTTCGAATAAAAAAATTCATGTCAATCGAATAATACATCGTTGTTTTATTGCAATTTAAAGTTCTATACCTCTAAAAAAACCCATTTATGTACTAATATTATTTATTAAAAACTTACACTTTTTTTAGTGGTTGTTTTTCTTATATAAATGCAAAATATGTTAAATGTGAAAAATATTACCTTCTTAGTAAAGAAAGTTATAGTGGAAAGTTTTTTTTAAATCTTAAAATGGAAAAAAAAAGAATTAAATTCATTAAAATATAGTACTTCAATGAAAAGGTAAGTGAAACTCACAAAGTTTTAAATGGATTTTAATTCATTTTTATCCAATCTTTTCAAATTTAGAATATAAAAATTTGAACCATAAAGTTGACGAAAACAATGAATAGAAGACATTTTATATAAATGTACTGGTTTAATTCATATTAAACAACATTTTAAGTTTGATATACTCGTAGATTCTAGTAAGTTAATTTTTTTTAAAAAAAAGTATAATCCAATCGATACAAATGATTTTTGGTTTTTTTGATATCTCATGAATAAAGTGCTTTCTAACTTTTCAATTTAAAAATAGCTCAAATTCTTGGTATCTGTGACCTTAATCAGATATCTTTAAACTTTTTTTTCGAAATAAAAATCTAAGATTCAGCCGTATATTCAAAAACATAAGACAAAACAAGAAATTCTTCTTACTTTCCTATTCTAACGAACCAGAACTTAAACAACAATCGTAATCCTTGCATAATGCAATAATATATTCAAGATTTAAAGCAAAGTATAAAAGACTGGTTCTCCTATATTTCAACTTCTTTCAGACGGTACTGGATCGTATTCAACTATTAGTATAAACAAATGTTCACTAAGATTATGTTTCAAATCTTCCTGATAGGAATACATTATTCATTGCTATTATCCACCTATGTCAAACTGTTGTGCATTTGTATGAACTAATTATTCACTCTCAAGGAAGAGAAGAATATATTAGAGGAAATCTATTTATTGTAATAAGTAGGAGTCTACCGGTTATCGGATATAATGATTTCGTTTCGAGTAAGAAAATGAGAGAAAGGAGAATGTTTTAAGGTATCCGACTACTTTCCGAACAGTGACTTTAAAAAGCGCATAAATGGATAACTTTCGAGATATTAAGTGTCACTTAGATTAGAATACATGTATAAAATGGTTTTAAGGATATTTTTACAAAAACAAATTATTTAATTACAATATTTTGGAAAAAATTAACTTAGAATTACCTTTTTCAAAATGCTCTCCTTTTATAAAAATTTTCTAAAATAATTCTGTTTCGCTTATATAAAGTAAAGACTTCTCCAAAGAGTTTGAACTAGGATTTTTGAAAAATTCATATTTTCAGAGTTACCACCCATTGAAATAATTATCAGAGGTTTTTTTTTTTCTTAAAATTGCTCCCCTCTGTTGTCGTAAAATATGAATAAACCCACTTCTAAGTTATATATTTCAAAAATTCTAGCTGAGCCTCTGTAGAGAAGTCTGAGCTATATACAGGTAAAATATTATTATAATAGAACTTTTCACAAAAGGAGAATATTTTGAAAATGGGTCGTTCTATGTTCGATTTTTGTCAAAATATTGCACTTAAATAATTTGTTTATCGCAATACTATTCTTAAAACAATTTTATATATATTTTCTAATCTAAGTGGCACTAAATATCATAAATATTATCCATTTATAAACTTTTTCAAAATAACGGTTCCGACCGTAGTCGGATACCTTAAATAAACAGTACGTTTGATTATGCATACGATTGAGCCATTCATGAATAGTTTCAAGTTTTTACATGTTTATTTACAAAGGGTTTTATAACTCTAAAGTTCCACTCTTTACATCAGCTTTCAGATTTCTTTTAGTGAAACTGCACCTCCGGATGTATAAGGCAAATTAACGAGAAGGACACCACCCGGAGAAAATTGAATTCAAACATTTTTAGCATTCGCTCAAGTTTCCCTCCATTGGGTAGAAATTTATCTTAATTCACACCTTTTACAACGGATGAAAAAAAGAGGGCCGAATTATGCCAATAGCTTGCTTTGCAGTATTGGACTATAATTGGCCAAGTGCGCGATCAATAAGGATATACTCCAAAAAAAGGAACTGATCTTTCTCTCTCTCTCTCATTCAGTTTTTCATATTTTATTGAGAAAGTAATCTTTGTGTATTCGTGATACGTATTTATGTTGAATATATGCCTTGTTATAAAGCATAGTGGCTGAGTGGTAGTGTATTACGCTTCCAAGTCACAGGTCTGAGATTCAAATCCCAGCTTGAGCAAGGTCGACACAGCATTTTATCCCTTCAATGGATCGATAAATGAGTACCAAGCTTGCTGAGGAACTAAACACTGTGGGTTTCGCGTCAGACTGACCGCCTGACCGGAACATCTACACATTCCCCTAAGCGCCCAAGATCACAAACACTGAGTTGGATATAGATGCCTTGGCCGTCATGGGCTCTAGTGCCACTGAGTTTAGTTTAGATGCCTTGTTTTAGAGCTATATATCCGTTTCAAAATGCGAAACTTTTCTCATAAATGAATTTGTTATTTATAATGCTGAACAAGGTCTACGAGTACAAGAAACTTTAAAATATCAAAAACAAGATTAAGATTGCAGGACGTGTCCTTCTCAGACGGTTCAACAGATATTTCGGAGAGACCTCGCTGAGCTGCAGTTAATACACATGGAATAGGTTTGTAGTCTAACAAATTATAGAACTTAATGCGATTACTTACAAGTCTGGAAATGGAGAAGTGGATGTTTCTATCCACTTTGATGGTAGCCTCCCCCACCTGGAACCTGCCTATTATATCAAGGATAAGTCGGGGGAATTTTCCATAGCCGTGGGTTGAGATTTTTATTTTGGAGCAGATCTTATAGAAAGTCAGGGTGTTATACATGACACTTGAATCTCAGTGGCACCTTCCTTTGCCAAAATGTCAGCCATTTTTTTGCCACAGAGTAGGATGTGGGATAGAGTTCATTGAAATAGATATCCTGATGCTATGAAAGCTCTTTAAGATTATTCGGAATTATAATAGTAGTTTTACAGCCACGTTTAGACCATTGATATAAGTGCTGGGTGACACTACGACTATCAGAAAAGATCCATATATTAGTGGAATATGTCACATTTTAATGGCGATCACAGTGCCACATATAATGCATTTAGCTCAGGTCTAAAAAAAGAGCAGAAGTCTGGATTCGTAATCCTGAGATTTTGTGAGCAATTCAGAGCTCTGCAAGGATGCTGCTACTACAAATGTTATGTTCATTCTTTTGCCATCGGTATAAATTTGAATAGAAGTTTCTGGAATTTGGTTGATGAACTTCAGAGAAAGTTGGGTTAAAGTTATATTTTATGTCTAACTTTAAAGCTGCAAGAGGGATACTGGTGACAAACCTCGTTATTTCGAACCATCTTCTCCATCATTGCAAGGTGTCAAGATCACGAGGCTTCTCCCGAAAACATAATGCGTTACATGGATCTCACAAGCAAAGCTATACACACAGATCCCCTTCTTGTGCTTGATTTTCTGAGAGTTAACGATTTAATTGATCTTGTCTTACTTCGTCACACCCTGGAGGATTAGCTACAACACAACAACATAATTTTATATTTTGCGGATCACTCAGATGATTGACTTCTATAGGGGGAACCACGATAACTAAATTGCTACACGTTTACGTCTCTATTTATATTTCTATATAACTGAAAAGAACTTCTCGAAAACCAAAAACAAAACTATAACTCAAAGCAATATGAACAACTTAATTGTTTTGCCACCAATATACCATAGTTATCAACCCTCACTTTCAGCTATTATAGAAATAGCTAGAAATTCGTTAAACTCAGAAAAAATATTGTTAAAAGCAGTATCTAAGATTAATGTATGATCCCTATTACATAAATTTTTTGAAAATGGATTTTCATAAAAAATATAAATGACCCAGTTTTTCTAAGGACCACTATTTGTCAACCGCTCTCTTATAGTACTGCTAGCCATATTTTTTATTGTGAGGAATAATGTGACACTACGTGACTCAAATATTTTATTTATCGCTTGGAAAAAGTAATTAAGTGTGTTCCTTATAAGACCATTCTTTTCGAAGATAATTCATTGTTGAGTACACATAGAAATCGATCTCTAAAGCTGTATTTTTCTTTTAATGGTATCATTTATTGATAAGTAGAAGAACAACATATTTTCTGTAACCTCAAAAAATATTAATTCCATGAAACTTCTCACGGCAGAGGTTAATTTATGCTCCCCCTTTCACAGCAATACACAAAGAAATTTTTACTGTCATATTTTTACGACAATATGTTTTTTATGCTCGATAACAATGTATTGAATTCAATAATACTTTGCTTTGATATCAAAGCTACAATACGACTTTAAACTCTTATGTGACCCCCGCGTATATAAACGTGTCGCTCAGCCAAAGCATTAATTTTCTCGACGTATATATATATATACGTCTTTCCGAAGTAAGATCTTTTCTGTGCAGGGCTATTCATAGAATTTTTCCGAAGGCCTTGGAATGCAGTAAAAGGACCTTGGCAGTGTTTGAAAAGGATTTAACTATTTCAGAGAATTTGCTTATTTATTCCTTTTCTCTCCTCCCCCACCCCCTAAGAACACACCAAAATACGCCCATCTACGTGAAAACGGTGGTAATAGGAAGCGAATCGCTTAACTTTAAAACGGCAGTTAAGGAATTAAGTATAAATCGAGCAAATTATCAAGATAATATAAACCTATGAGGTCTCTGATAATTACCAAATTTGTTCTTAACATAGTATTGATAAATTAATAATAAAATATATTTGTACAGTACAGATATATTTATAAGTGTATTATATCAGTGTAAATGTGTATTTTATATATGGGGGGGGAGCGCTCCACAGTTTGAGATACGCTGGTTTAATCAATTATGAAAATTTGTGTTAAGGATGTTAAGAAAGAGAAATAATTTGGTATACTTAACTGTTTTCCTTTCATAAAGGAGAAAATGTTTGCCAACTAGCTGGTACTGCAAATGGTGTTCATGGTCCCGATACAATAATAGTGAATTACGCACGATTTTGTTTTTGTCGATACCGCTGAGATAAGCTCGTCGCGTCAAACATGTCGATGAAATCACAGAAATGTTCGAAGTTGACCGGCATGTTAGTAGACTTAGCGTCCTAGCATCACACAAGATCTATAGATCGACCACAAAAAAGTCTAAAATTATGTGCAGAAAGCTGGATTCAGGTAGTAACTTGATGTTTGGGTGCCACGCTGGTTAACACAAAAACATGATAGATTGAATTTCCATCTGCCTTCCATGGCCTTCGGAATTAAATCAACCCTTTTCTTCAGCAGAAGGTGATTCGGGATAAGACACGGGTCACATATATAAAGAATGTGTGGCAGAAGAGCCGAGGGCGCCGCTACGAAACGCCTTGTGGAATCCAACGACTTAAAAACGACGTTTCGATTACATTTTACTAACTTTTTGACCTCCCTTGTAAATAATTCCTCATAATAAATGTATATTTCATTCAATCTGGTCGTTGTCACTCTCTCCTCAAACTCAAATGAAAATAATAGTAAAACAGAACAAAGTCAATCCCCTAATTCATCTACCCCTGCAACATTTCATTCAGAAATCTCTAGTTTAATCGAACTTTTTAAAATTTTTTCTCACTTTGTTTAAAAAATGCTAAAGCTACTTCAACTACTCCCAGCTCTTAAAACATCCAATGCTGAAAGGCAAAAATCTTTTCTACTTGTAGAATCGCGCCTAGATAATTAATTATTTAATTTTAATTTCTCCGTTTTAGTATTGTTATCTCATTAGTTTTTTAATATCAATAGTTAAATCTTTTCTCTGATAAGTGCAGTCTCTGCAAGCTTACTTTGCAATCAATAGCAAAGCCCCAATAGCCGAAACCTTTTAACCTATTCATCTTTGCCTTAATGAAGCCACTGCTCTAGCAACAAGTCAAGGTAACAACACCAGAAATATCGAAGAAATATTTATTGAAATTATAATCAACTAAGACCGTTCTTCTCTAATACAGACAATTTACTACCAAAACGTTACTTACCACTGTAATTCGTTCAACAAATGTAACATATATTGTTCTGATTATAACATGGTTATGTGTAAGCTTTCGGGTTCTTTTTGTTAAAAAAGGCATTATAGATGTATGCCGAATTGCGTAAAGAAAATATAGATATTTACCAAATTAGATTAATGTAATCTGACCATAAAATGATTCTTTATATTAAGTTGGGGAAAAAATCAATTAATTTTTCAATTAGAACTCAACATTAAAATTCAAAAACGTAGTACTACAATATATTTACTCTAATGTAGTTTGGAGCATCATGGAAATATAATTCTTATCTGTAGTACTTGAATTCTGAATACTAATTTATTCAGAAGTCTAATTTAAGTATCAGGCGACAGTGACTTTTAGATACATTATTTTAAACAGTGTTCCAACTCTTCAAAATATTGCTTCTCATGGCAACCTGAGAAAGTTTTGATCTTGACATTTTCTTCAACATGAAAAAAATTAATAATAAATTTTTATTTAGAAATTCTAAGAACCATCACTCACAAAACAGAATCGAGCAAAACTTATTTTAGTCATGGAAGTTTAAATAACCATTTCAAACTGGAAGGGTGGGGTTGTGTGCTTTCTAAAATATTTTTAACTAACTTACAAAAATAATGAAACAATGCTTTAAATAAAACTGAAGCTAAAACCTAAGATCAGAATTTCTCAAATATTTTAAAAGCTAATTTGTTATGAGACCTGTAATTTGGAGGCAATCTTCTTAATGATATGGGCCACGGAAAATGCAAAAAAAAAAAAAAAAAAAAAAAAACAATAATTTTGAAATTTTTAGGTAATGTGTAGCCTTACATATATTAAAATGTCATGAGTTTAAATATCTGAATTTTAACGTCATATGTCGTTAAAATGTAGGCATCCAGAATGGTGAGCTAAAATACAGGCAGGAATATTTTGTTGTGATTACCGCCTCATATGGTGCGACTTAAACGCAGTCTGTGTCGCTGCTTGTTGTGGAGGTCCTGATCGCAGGACGGTGATCTGGAAGAAAATCTGTGTTATCTTCATAACCATTTCTTTTAAGATACTAGGGGGAGTCTTTCATGCATATCACGGGGAATTAAATCAAGATGTCAATGTATCCATCTTTATCAATTGTACGAGAAAGACTACCACTAAATTGCAAAAAAAACTAAATACTTAATTAAAAAATGGAATACTCTCACCAAATTCCATATGGATTAATTCGTTATAAATATAAAGAGTGTTTTTTCCCAGGTATAGAAGTTTAAGGTGGCATTACTTTCCAAGATGGCGACCGATTTAACATCTGTCAAGTGATTTATTCTCAGTTTGGTTTGGCAATTCATCATGAATAGACTCACGCCTGAACAACGCTTTCAAATTGTCGTCGAATGGGCTCAAAACGAGATTGCCGTTGTTCCCGATTTTCATAAGCGAATTTTATTCAGTGATGAAGCGCACTTCTGGTTAAATGGCTACGTCAACAAACAAAACTGCCGCAATTGGAGTGAAGCTACTCCACAAGTGTATGTCGAAACACCGTTACATCCAGAAAAACTGACTGTTTGGTGCGCTTTATGGGCTGGTGTAATCATTGGTCCGTACTTCTTCAAAAACGACGAAGGTCACAACGTTACAGTCAATGGTGATTATATAGTATAGAGCCATGATTAATAACTTTTTCATTCCTGAATTGAACAATCATGATGTCCAGGAGCTGTATTCCAACAAGACGGAGCAACATGTCACACACCTCGTGCCACAATCGATTTATTGAAAGACACATTTGGTGACCGCCTAATTTCACGTTTTAGACCAGGGAATTGGCCTCCAAGATCTTGTGATTTAACACCGCTAGACTATTTTCTGTGGGGCTATGTAAAGTCATTGTTCTATGCAGATAAGCCACAAACGCTTGAGCATTTGGAAGACAACATTCGCCGTGTTATTGCTGATATACGGCCACAAATGTTGGAAAAATTCATCCAAAATGGACGTCCAGATTGGACTATATCCGAGCCAGCCGTGGCAGTCCTATGCCAGAAATCATATTTAAAATGTAATGCCTCTAGATTATCTTTCGAATAAAAAAAATTCATGTCAATCGAATAATACATCGTTGTTTTATTGCAATTTAAAGTTCTATACCTCTAAAAAAACCCATTTATGTACTAATATTATTTATTAAAAACTTACACTTTTTTTAGTGGTTGTTTTTCTTATATAAATGCAAAATATGTTAAATGTGAAAAATATTACCTTCTTAGTAAAGAAAGTTATAGTGGAAAGTTTTTTTTAAATCTTAAAATGGAAAAAAAAGAATTAAATTCATTAAAATATAGTACTTCAATGAAAAGGTAAGTGAAACTCACAAAGTTTTAAATGGATTTTAATTCATTTTTATCCAATCTTTTCAAATTTAGAATATAAAAATTTGAACCATAAAGTTGACGAAAACAATGAATAGAAGACATTTTATATAAATGTACTGGTTTAATTCATATTAAACAACATTTTAAGTTTGATATACTCGCAGATTCTAGTAAGTTAATTTTTTTAAAAAAAAAAAAGTATAATCCAATCGATACAAATGATTTTTGGTTTTTTTGATATCTCATGAATAAAGTGCTTTCTAACTTTTCAATTTAAAAATAGCTCAAATTCTTGGTATCTGTGACCTTAATCAGATATCTTTAAACTTTTTTTCGAAATAAAAATCTAAGATTCAGCCGTATATTCAAAAACATAAGACAAAACAAGAAATTCTTCTTACTTTCCTATTCTAACGAACCAGAACTTAAACAACAATCGTAATCCTTGCATAATGCAATAATATATTCAAGATTTAAAGCAAAGTATAAAAGACTGGTTCTCCTATATTTCAACTTCTTTCAGACGGTACTGGATCGTATTCAACTATTAGTATAAACAAATGTTCACTAAGATTATGTTTCAAATCTTCCTGATAGGAATACATTATTCATTGCTATTATCCACCTATGTCAAACTGTTGTGCATTTGTATGAACTAATTATTCACTCTCAAGGAAGAGAAGAATATATTAGAGGAAATCTATTTATTGTAATAAGTAGGAGTCTACCGGTTATCGGATATAATGATTTCGTTTCGAGTAAGAAAATGAGAGAAAGGAGAATGTTTTAAGGTATCCGACTACTTTCCGAACAGTGACTTTAAAAAGCGCATAAATGGATAACTTTCGAGATATTAAGTGTCACTTAGATTAGAATACATGTATAAAATGGTTTTAAGGATATTTTTACAAAAACAAATTATTTAATTACAATATTTTGGAAAAAATTAACTTAGAATTACCTTTTTTCAAAATGCTCTCCTTTTATAAAAAAAGTTTCTAAAATAATACTGTTTCGCTTATATAAAGTAAAGACTTCTCCAAAGAGTTTGAACTAGGATTTTTGAAAAATTCATATTTTCAGAGTTACCACCCATTGAAATAATTATCAGAGGTTTTTTTTTCCTAAAATTGCTCCCCTCTGTTGTCGTAAAATATGAATAAACCCACTTCTAAGTTATATATTTCAAAAATTCTAGCTGAGCCTCTGTAGAGAAGTCTGAGCTATATACAGGTAAAATATTATTATAATAGAACTTTTCACAAAAGGAGAATATTTTGAAAATGGGTCATTCTATGTTCGATTATTGTCAAAATATTGCACCTAAATAATTTTTTTATCGCAATACTATTCTTAAAACAATTCTATATATATTTTCTAATCTAAGTGGCACTAAATATCATAAATATTATCCATTTATAAACTTTTTCAAAATAACGGTTCCGACCGTAGTCGGATACCTTAAATAAACAGTACGTTTGATTATGCATACGATTGAGCCATTCATGAATAGTTTCAAGTTTGTACATGTTTATTTACAAAGGGTTTTATAACTCTAAAGTTCCACTCTTTACATCAGCTTTCAGATTTCTTTTAGCGAAACAGCACCTCCGGATGTATAAGGCAAATTAACGAGAAGGACACCACCCGGAGAAAATTGAATACAAACATTTTTAGCATTCGCTCAAGTTTCCCTCCATTGGGTAGAAATTTATCTTAATTCACACCTTTTACAACGGATGAAAAAAAGAGGGCCGAATTATGCCAATAGCTTGCTTTGCAGTATTGGACTATAATTGGCCAAGTGCGCGATCAATAAGGATATACTCCAAAAAAAAAAGGAACTGATCTTTCTCTCTCTCTCTCATTCAGTTTTTCATATTTTATTGAGAAAGAAATCTTTGTGTATTCGTGATACGTATTTATGTTGAATATATGCCTTGTTATAAAGCATAGTGGCTGAGTGGTAGTGTATTGCGCTTCCAAGTCACAGGTCCGGGATTCAAATCCCAGCTTGAGCAAGGTCGACACAGCATTTTATCCCTTCAATGGATCGATAAATGAGTACCAAGCTTGCTGAGGAACTAAACACTGTGGGTTTCGCGTCAGACTGACCGCCTGACCGGAACATCTACACATTCCCCTAAGCGCCCAAGATCACAAACACTGAGTTGGATATAGATGCCTTGGCCGTCATGGCATCTAGTGCCACTGAGTTTAGTTTAGGTGCCTTGTTATAGAGCTATATATATCCGTTTTAAAATGCAAAACTTTTCTCATAAATGAATTTGTTATTTATAATGCTGAACCAGGTCTACGAGTCCAAGAATCTTTAAAAAATCAAAAACAAGATTAAGATTGCAGGACATGTCTTTCTCGGACGGTTCAACAGATATTTCGGAGAGACCTCGCTGAGCTGCAGTTAATACACATGGAATAGGTTTGTAGTCTAACAAATTATAGAACTTAATGCGATTACTTACAAGTCTGGAAATGGAGAAGTGGATGTTTCTATCCACTTTGATGGTAGCCTCCCCCACCTGGAACCTGCCTATTATATCAAGGATAAGTCGGGGGAATTTTCCATAGCCGTGGGTTGAGATTTTTATTTTGGAGCAGATCTTATAGAAAGTCAGGGTGTTATACATGACACTTGAATCTCAGTGGCACCTTCCTTTGCCAAAATGTCAGCCATTTTTTTGCCACAGAGTAGGATGTGGGATAGAGTTCATTGAAATAGATATCCTGATGCTATGAAAGCTCTTTAAGATTATTCGGAATTATAATAGTAGTTTTACAGCCACGTTTAGCCCATTGATATAAGTGCTGGGTGACACTACGACTATCAGAAAAGATCCATATATTAGTGGAATATGTCACATTTTAATGGCGATCACAGTGCCACATCAAATACATTTAGCTCAGATCTAAAAAAAGAGCAGAAGTCTGGATTCGTAATCCTGAGATTTTCTGAGCAATTCAGAGCTCTGCAAGGATGCTGCTACTACAAATGTTATGTTCATTCTTTTTGCCATCGGTATAAATTTGAATAGAAGTTTCTGGAATTTGGTTGATGAACTTCAGAGAAAGTTGGGTTAAAGTTATATTTTATGTCTAACTTTAAAGCTGCAAGAGGGATACTGGTGACAAACCTCGTTATTTCGAACCATCTTCTCCATCATTGCAAGGTGTCAAGATCACGAGGCTTCTCCCGAAAACATAATGCGTTACATGGATCTCACAAGCAAAGCTATACACACAGATCCCCTTCTTGTGCTTGATTTTCTGAGAGTTAACGATTTAATTGATCTTGTCTTACTTCGTCACACCCTGGAGGATTAGCTACAACACAACAACATAATTTTATATTTTGCGGATCACTCAGATGATTGACTTCTATAGGGGGAACCACGATAACTAAATTGCTACACGTTTACGTCTCTATTTATATTTCTATATAACTGAAAAAGAACTTCTCGAAAACCAAAAACAAAACTATAACTCAAAGCAATATGAACAACTTAATTGTTTTGCCACCAATATACCATAGTTATCAACCCTCACTTTCAGCTATTATAGAAATAGCTAGAAATTCGTTAAACTCAGAAAAAATATTGTTAAAAGCAGTATCTAAGATTAATGTATAATCCCTATTACATAATGCGTTTTTAAATGCATCATTTTTGTTTGAAAATGGATTTTCATAAAAATATAAATGACCCAGTTTTTCTAAGGACCACTATTTGTCAACCGCTCTCTTATTGTACTACTAGCCATATTTTTTATTGTGAGGAATAATTTGACACTACGTGACTCAAATATTTTATTTATCGCTTGGAAAAAGTAATTAAGTGTGTTCCTTATAAGACCATTCTTTTCGAAGATAATTCATTGTTGAGTACACATAGAAATCGATCTCTAAAGCTGTATTTTTCTTTTAATGGTATCATTTATTGATAAGTAGAAGAACAACATATTTTCTGTAACCTCAAAAAATATTACTTCCATGAAACTTCTCACGGCAGAGGTTAATTTATGCTCCCCCTTTCACAGCAATACACAAAGAAATTTTTACTGTCATATTTTACGACAATATGTTTTTTATGCTCGATAACAATGTATTGAATTCAATAATACTTTGCTTTGATATCAAAGCTACAATACGACTTTAAACTCTTATGTGACCCCCGCGTATATAAACATGTCGCTCAGCCAAAGCATTACTTTTCTGGATGTATATATACGTCTTTCCGAAGTAAGATCTTTTCTGTGCAGGGCTATTCATAGAATTTTTCCGAAGGCCTTGGAATGCAGTTAAAGGACCTTGGCAGTGTTTGAAAAGGATTGAACTATTTCAGAGAATTTGATTATTTATTCCTTTTCTCTCCTCCCCCACCCCCTAAGAAAACACCAAAATACGCCCATCTACGTGAAAACGGTGGCATTAGGCAGCGAATCGCATAACTTTAAAACGGCAGTTAAGGAATTAAGTATAAATCGAGAAAATTATCAAGATAATATAAACCTATGAGGTCTCTGATAATTACCAAATTTGTTCTTAACATAGTATTGATAAATTAATAATAAAATATATTTGTACAGTACAGATATATTTATAAGTGTATTATATCAGTGTAAATGTGTATTTTATATATGGGGGGGGGAGCGCTCCACAGTTTGAGATACGCTGGTCTAATCAATTATGAAAATTTGTGTTAAGGATGTTAACAAAGAGAAATAATTTGGTATACTTAACTGATTTCCTTTCATAAAGGAGAAAATGTTTGCCAACTAGCTGGTACTGCAAATGGTGTTCATGGTCCCGATACAATAATAGTGAATTACGCACGATTTTGTTTTTGTCGATACCGCTGAGATAAGCTCGTCGCGTCAAACATGTCGATGAAATCACAGAAATGTTCGAAGTTGACCGGCATGTTAGTAGACTTAGCGTCCTAGCATCACACAAGATCTATAGATCGACCACAAAAAAGTCTAAAATTATGTGCAGAAAGCTGGATTCAGGTAGTAACTTGATGTTTGGGTGCCACGCTGGTTAACACAAAAACATGATAGATTGAATTTCCATCTGCCTTCCATGGCCTTCGGAATTAAATCAACCCTTTTCTTCAGCAGAAGGTGATTCGGGATAAGACACGGGTCACATATATAAAGAATGTGTGGCAGAAGAGCCGAGGGCGCCGCTACGAAACGCCTTGTGGAATCCAACGACTTAAAAACGACGTTTCGATTACATTTTACTAACTTTTTGACCTCCCTTGTAAATAATTCCTCATAATAAATGTATATTTCATTCAATCTGGTCGTTGTCACTCTCTCCTCAAACTCAAATGAAAATAATAGTAAAACAGAACAAAGTCAATCCCCTAATTCATCTACCCCTGCAACATTTCATTCAGAAATCTCTAGTTTAATCGAACTTTTTAAAATTTTTTCTCACTTTGTTAAAAAAATGCTAAAGCTACTTCAACTATTCCCAGCTCTTAAAACATCCAATGCTGAAAGGCAAAAATCTTTTCTACTTGTAGAATCGCGCCTAGATAATTAATTATTTAATTTTAATTTCTCCGTTTTAGTATTGTTATCTCATTAGTTTTTTAATATCAATAGTTAAATCTTTTCTCTGATAAGTGCAGTCTCTGCAAGCTTACTTTGCAATCAATAGCAAAGCCCCAATAGCCGAAACCTTTTAACCTATTCATCTTTGCCTTAATGAAGCCACTGCTCTAGCAACAAGTCAAGGTAACAACACCAGAAATATCGAAGAAATATTTATTGAAATTATAATCAACTAAGACCGTTCTTCTCTAATACAGACAATTTACTACCAAAACGTTACTTACCACTGTAATTCGTTCAACAAATGTAACATATATTGTTCTGATTATAACATGGTTATGTGTAAGCTTTCGGGTTCTTTTTGTTAAAAAGGCATTATAGATGTATGCCGAATTGCGTAAAGAAAATATAGATATTTACCAAATTAGATTAATGTAATCTGACCATAAAATGATTCTTTATATTAAGTTGGGGAAAAAATCAATTAATTTTTCAATTAGTACTCAACATTAAAATTCAAAAACGTAGTACTACAATATATTTACTCTAATGTAGTTTGGAGCATCATGAAAATATAATTCTTATCTGTAGTACTTGAATTCTGAATACTAATTTATTCAGAAGTCTAATTTAAGTATCAGGCGACAGTGACTTTTAGATACATTATTTTAAACAGTGTTCCAACTCTTCAAAATATTGCTTCTCATGGCAACCTGAGAAAGTTTTGATCTTGACATTTTCTTCAACATGAAAAAAATTAATAATAAATTTTTATTTAGAAATTCTAAGAACCATCACTCACAAAACAGAATCGAGCAAAACTTATTTTAGTCATGGAAGTTTAAATAACCATTTCAAACTGGAAGGGTGGGGTTGTGTGCTTTCTAAAATATTTTTAACTAACTTACAAAAATAATGAAACAATGCTTTAAATAAAACTGAAGCTAAAACCTAAGATCAGAATTTCTCAAATATTTTAAAAGCTAATTTGTTATGAGACCTGTAATTTGGAGGCAATCTTCTTAATGATATGGGCCACGGAAAATGCAAAAAAAAAAACAATAATTTTGAAATTTTTAGGTAATGTGTAGCCTTACATATATTAAAATGCTTTAAATATCTGAATTTTAACGTCATATGTCGTTAAAATGTAGGCATCCAGAATGGTGAGCTAAAATACAGGCAGGAATATTTTGTTGTGATTACCGCCTCATATGGTGCGACTTAAACGCAGTCTGTGTCGCTGCTTGTTGTGGAGGTCCTGATCGCAGGACGGTGATCTGGAAGAAAATCTGTGTTATCTTCATAACCATTTCTTTTAAGATACTAGGGGGGAGTCTTTCATGCATATCACGGGGGAATTAAATCAAGATGTCAATGTATCCATCTTTATCAATTGTACGAGAAAGACTACCACTAAATTGCAAAAAAAACTAAATACTTAATTAAAAAATGGAATACTCTCACCAAATTCCATATGGATTAATTCGTTATAAATATAAAGAGTGTTTTTTCCCAGGTATAGAAGTTTAAGGTGGCATTACTTTCCAAGATGGCTACCGATTTAACATCTGTCAAGTGATTTATTCTCAGTTTGGTTTGGCAATTCATCATGAATAGACTCACGCCTGAACAACGCTTTCAAATTGTCGTCGAATGGGCTCAAAACGAGATTGCCGTTGTTCCCGATTTTCATAAGCGAATTTTATTCAGTGATGAAGCGCACTTCTGGTTAAATGGCTACGTCAACAAACAAAACTGCCGCAATTGAGTGAAGCTAATCCACAAGTGTATGTCGAAACACCGTTACATCCAGAAAAACTGACTGTTTGGTGCGCTTTATGGGCTGGTGTAATCATTGATCCGTACTTCTTCAAAAACGACGAAGGTCACAACGTTACAGTCAATGGTGATTATATAGTATAGAGCCATGATTAATAACTTTTTCATTCCTGAATTGAACAATCATGATGTCCAGGAGCTGTATTCCAACAAGACGGAGCAACATGTCACACACCTCGTGCCACAATCGATTTATTGAAAGACACATTTGGTGACCGCCTAATTTCACGTTTTAGACCAGGGAATTGGCCTCCAAGATCTTGTGATTTAACACCGCTAGACTATTTTCTGTGGGGCTATGTAAAGTCATTGTTCTATGCAGATAAGCTACAAACGCTTGAGCATTTGGAAGACAACATTCGCCGTGTTATTGCTGATATACGGCCACAAATGTTGGAAAAATTCATCCAAAATGGACGTCCAGATTGGACTATATCCGAGCCAGCCGTGGCAGTCCTATGCCAGAAATCATATTTAAAATGTAATGCCTCTAGATTATCTTTCGAATAAAAAAAATTCATGTCAATCGAATAATACATCGTTGTTTTATTGCAATTTAAAGTTCTATACCTCTAAAAAAACCCATTTATGTACTAATATTATTTATTAAAAACTTACACTTTTTTTAGTGGTTGTTTTTCTTATATAAATGCAAAATATGTTAAATGTGAAAAATATTACCTTCTTAGTAAAGAAAGTTATAGTGGAAAGTTTTTTTTTTAAATCTTAAAATGGAAAAAAAGAATTAAAATCATTAAAATATAGTACTTCAATGAAAAGGTAAGTGAAACTCACAAAGTTTTAAATGGATTTTAATTCATTTTTATCCAATCTTTTCAAATTTAGAATATAAAAATTTGAACCATAAAGTTGACGAAAACAATGAATAGAAGACATTTTATATAAATGTACTGGTTTAATTCATATTAAACAACATTTTAAGTTTGATATACTCGTAGATTCTAGTAAGTTAATTTTTTTAAAAAAAAGTATAATCCAATCGATACAAATGATTTTTGGTTTTTTTGATATCTCATGAATAAAGTGCTTTCTAACTTTTCAATTTAAAAATAGCTCAAATTCTTGGTATCTGTGACCTTAATCAGATATCTTTAAACTTTTTTTCGAAATAAAAATCTAAGATTCAGCCGTATATTCAAAAACATAAGACAAAACAAGAAATTCTTCTTACTTTCCTATTCTAACGAACCAGAACTTAAATAACAATCGTAATCCTTGCATAATGCAATAATATATTCAAGATTTAAAGCAAAGTATAAAAGACTGGTTCTCCTATATTTCAACTTCTTTCAGACGGTACTGGATCGTATTCAACTATTAGTATAAACAAATGTTCACTAAGATTATGTTTCAAATCTTCCTGATAGGAATACATTATTCATTGCTATTATCCACCTATGTCAAACTGTTGTGCATTTGTATGAACTAATTATTCACTCTCAAGGAAGAGAAGAATATATTAGAGGAAATCTATTTATTGTAATAAGTAGGAGTCTACCGGTTATCGGATATAATGATTTCGTTTCGAGTAAGAAAATGAGAGAAAGGAGAATATGTTTTAAGGTATCCGACTACGTTCCGAACAGTGACTTTAAAAAGAGCATAAATGGATAACTTTCGAGATATTAATTGTCACTTAGATTAGAATACATGTATAAAATGGTTTTAAGGATATTTTTACAAAAACAAATTATTTAATTACAATATTTTGGAAAAAATTAACTTAGAATTACCTTTTTTCAAAATGCTCTCCTTTTATAAAAATTTTCTAAAATAATACTGTTTCGCTTAAATAAAGTAAAGACTTCTCCAGAGAGTTTGAACAAGGAATTTTGAAAAATTCATATTATTTTCAGAGTTACCACCCATTGAAATAATTATCAGAGGTTTTTTTTCTTCTTAAAATTGCTCCCCTCTGTTATCGTAAAATATGAATAAACCCACTTCTAAGTTATATATTTCAAAAATTCTAGCTGAGCCTCTGTAGAGAAGTCTGAGCTATATACAGGCAAAATATTATTATAATAGAAGAACTTTTCACAAAAGGAGAATATTTTGAAAATGGGTCGTTCTATGTTCGATTTTTGTCAAAATATTGCACTTAAATAATTTGTTTATCGCAATACTATTCTTAAAACAATTTTATATATATTTTCTAATCTAAGTGGCACTAAATATCATAAATATTATCCATTTATACACTTTTGCAAAATAACGGTTCCGACCGTAGTCGGATACCTTAAATAAACAGTACGTTTGATTATGCATACGATTGAGCCATTCATGAATAGTTTCAAGTTTGTACATGTTTATTTACAAAGGGTTTTATAACTCTAAAGTTCCACTCTTTACATCAGCTTTCAGATTTCTTTTAGCGAAACTGCACCTCCGGATGTATAAGGCAAATTAACGAGGAGGACACCACCCGGAGAAAATTGAATTCAAACATTTTTAGCATTCGCTCAAGTTTCCCTCCATTGGGTAGAAATTTATCTTAATTCACACCTTTTACAACGGATGAAAATAAGAGGGCCGAATTATGCCAATAGCTTGCATTGCAGTATTGGACTATAATTGGCCAAGTGGGCGATCAATAAGGATATAATCCAAAAAAGGAACTGATCTTTCTCATTCAGTTTTTCATATTTTATTGAGAAAGTAATCTTTGTGTATTCGTGATATGTATTTATGTTGAATATATGCCTTGTTATAAAGCATAGCGGCTGAGTGGTAGTGTATTACGCTTCCAAGTCACAGGTCTGAGATTCAAATCCCAGCTTGAGCAAGGTCGACACAGCATTTTATCCCTTCAATGGATCGATAAATGAGTACCAAGCTTGCTGAGGAACTAAACACTGTGGGTTTCGCGTCAGACTGACCGCCTGACCGGAACATCTACACATTCCCCTAAGCGCCCAAGATCACAAAAACTGAGTTGGATATAGATGCCTTGGCCGTCATGGGATCTAGTGCCACTGAGTTTAGTTTAGATGCCTTGTTATAGAGCTATATATCCGTTTTAAAATGCAAAACTTTTCTCATAAATGAATTTGTTATTTATAATGCTGAACCAGGTCTACGAGTCCAAGAATCTTTAAAAAATCAAAAACAAGATTAAGATTGCAGGACATGTCTTTCTCGGACGGTTCAACAGATATTTCGGAGAGACCTCGCTGAGCTGCAGTTAATACACATGGAATAGGTTTGTAGTCTAACAAATTATAGAACTTAATGCGATTACTTACAAGTCTGGAAATGGAGAACTGCATGATTCTATCCACTTTGATGGTAGCCCCCCCACCTGGAACCTGCCTATTATATCAAGGATAAGTCGGGGGAATTTTCCATAGCTGTGGGTTGAGATTTTAATTTTGGAGCAGATCTTATAGAAAGTCAGGGTGTTATACATGACACTTGAATCTCAGTGGCACCTTCCTTTGCCAAAATGTCAGCCATTTTTTTGCCACAGAGTAGGATGTGGGATAGAGTTCATTGAAATAGATATCCTGATGCTATGAAAGCTCTTTAAGATTATTCGGAATTATAATAGTAGTTTTACAGCCACGTTTAGACCATTGATATAAGTGCTGGGTGACACTACGACTATCAGAAAAGATCCATATATTAGTGGAATATGTCACATTTTAATGGCGATCACAGTGCCACATATAATGCATTTAGCTCAGGTCTAAAAAAAGAGCAGAAGTCTGGATTCGTAATCCTGAGATTTTGTGAGCAATTCAGAGCTCTGCAAGGATGCTGCTACTACAAATGTTATGTTCATTCTTTTTGCCATCGGTATAAATTTGAATAGAAATTTCTGGAATTTGGTTGATGAACTTCAGAGAAAGTTGGGTTAAAGTTATATTTTATGTCTAACTTTAAAGCTGCAAGAGGGATACTGGTGACAAACCTCGTTATTTCGAACCATCTTCTCCATCATTGCAAGGTGTCAAGATCACGAGGCTTCTCCCGAAAACATAATGCGTTACATGGATCTCACAAGCAAAGCTATACACACAGATCCCCTTCTTGTGCTTGATTTTCTGAGAGTTAACGATTTAATTGATCTTGTCTTACTTCGTCACACCCTGGAGGATTAGCTACAACACAACAACATAATTTTATATTTTGCGGATCACTCAGATGATTGACTTCTATAGGGGGAACCACGATAACTAAATTGCTACACGTTTACGTCTCTATTTATATTTCTATATAACTGAAAAAGAACTTCTCGAAAACCAAAAACAAAACTATAACTCAAAGTAATATGAACAACTTAATTGTTTTGCCACCAATATACCATAGTTATCAACCCTCACTTTCAGCTATTATAGAAATAGCTAGAAATTCGTTAAACTCAGAAAAAATATTGTTAAAAGCAGTATCTAAGATTAATGTATAATCCCTATTACATAATGCGTTTTGAAATGCATCATTTTTGTTTGAAAATGGATTTTCATAAAAATATAAATGACCCAGTTTTTCTAAGGACCACTATTTGTCAACCGCTCTCTTATTGTACTGCAAGCCATATTTTTTATTGTGAGGAATAATTTGACACTACGTGACTCAAATATTTTATTTATCGCTTGGAAAAAGTAATTAAGTGTGTTCCTTATAAGACCATTCTTTTCGAAGATAATTCATTGTTGAGTACACATAGAAATCGATCTCTAAAGCTGTATTTTTCTTTTAATGGTATCATTTATTGATAAGTAGAAGAACAACATATTTTCTGTAACCTCAAAAAATATTACTTCCATGAAACTTCTCACGGCAGAGGTTAATTTATGCTCCCCCCCCCTTTCACAGCAATACACAAAGAAATTTTTACTGTCATATTTTACGACAATATGTTTTTTATGCTCGATAACAATGTATTGAATTCAATAATACTTTGCTTTGATATCAAAGCTACAATACGACTTTAAACTCTTATGTGACCCTCGCGTATATAAACGTGTCGCTCAGCCAAAGCATTACTTTTCTGGATGTATATATACGTCTTTCCGAATTAAGATCTTTTCTGTGCAGAGCTATTCATAGATTTTTTCCGAAGGCCTTGGAATGCAGTTAAAGGACCTTGGCAGTGTTTGAAAAGGATTGAACTATTTCAGAGAATTTGATTATTTATTCCTTTTCTCTCCTCCCCCACCCCCTAAGAAAACACCAAAATACGCCCATCTACGTGAAAACGGTGGCATTAGGAAGCGAATCGCATAACTTTAAAACGGCAGTTAAGGAATTAAGTATAAATCGAGAAAATTATCAAGATAATATAAACCTATGAGGTCTCTGATAATTACCAAATTTGTTCTTAACATAGTATTGATAAATTAATAATAAAATATATTTGTACAGTACAGATATATTTATAAGTGTATTATATCAGTGTAAATGTGTATTTTATATATGGGGGGAGCGCTCCACAGTTTGAGATACGCTGGTCTAATCAATTGTGAAAATGTGTGTTAAGGATGTTAAGAAAGAAATAATTTGGTATACTTAACTGTTTTCCTTTCATAAAGGAGAAAATGTTTGCCAACTAGCTGGTACTGCGAATGGTGTTCATGGTCCCGATACAATAATAGTGAATTACGCACGATTTTGTTTTTGTCGATACCGCTGAGATAAGCTCGTCGCGTCAAACATGTCGATGAAATCACAGAAATGTTCGAAGTTGACCGGCATGTTAGTAGACTTAGCGTCCTAGCATCACACAAGATCTATAGATCGACCACAAAAAAGTCTAAAATTATGTGCAGAAAGCTGGATTCAGGTAGTAACTTGATGTTTGGGTGCCACGCTGGTTAACACAAAAACATGATAGATTGAATTTCCATCTGCCTTCCATGGCCTTCGGAATTAAATCAACCCTTTTCTTCAGCTGAAGGTGATTCGGGATAAGACACGGGTCACACATATAAAGAATGTGTGGCAGAAGAGCCGAGGGCGCCGCTACGAAACGCCTTGTGGAATCCAACGACTTACGTTAAAAACGACGTTTCGATTACATTTTACTAACTTTTTGACCTCCCTTGTAAATAATTCCTCATAATAAATGTATATTTATTTCGATCTGGTCGTTGTCACTCTCTCCTCAAACTCAAATGAAAATAATAGTAAAACAGAACAAAGTCAATCCCCTAATTCATCTACCCCTGCAACATTTCATTCAGAAATCTCTAGTTTAATCGAACTTTTTAAAATTTTTCTGACTTTGTTAAAAAAATGCTAAATCTACTTCAACTACTCCCAGCTATTAAAACATCCAATGCTGAAAGGCAAAAATCTTTTCTACTTGTAGAATCGCGCCTAGATAATTAATAATTTAATTTTAATTTCTTCGTTTTAGTATTGTTATCTCATTAGTTTTTTAATATCAATAGTTAAATCTATTCTCTGATAAGTGCAGTCTCTGCAAGCTTACTTTGCAATCAATAGCAAAGCCCCAATAGCCGAAACCTTCTAACCTATTCATCTTTGCCTTAATGAAGCCACTGCTCTAGCAACAAGTCAAGGTAACAACACCAGAAATATCGAAGAAATATTTATTGAAATTATAATCAACTAAGACCTTTCTTCTAATACAGAAAATTTACTACCAAAACGTTACTTACCACTGTAATTCGTTCAACAAATGTAACATATATTGTTCTGATTATAACATGTTTATATCAGCTTTTGGGTTTATTTTTGTTAAAAAAGGCATTATAGATGTATGCCGAATTGCGTAAAGAAAATATAGATATTTACCAAATTAGGTTAATATAATCTGACCATAAAATGATTCTTTATATTAGGTTGGGGAAAAAAATCAATTACTTTTTCAATTAGTACTCAACATTAAAAAATTCAAAAATATATAGTACTACAATATATTTACTCTAATGTAGTTTGGAGAATCATGGAAATATAATTCTTATCTTTAGTACTTGAATTCTAAATACTAATTTATTCAGAAGTCTAATTTAAGTATCAGGCGACAGTGACTTTTAGATACATTATTTTAAACAGTGTTCCAACTCTTCAAAATATTGCTTCTCATCGCAACCTGAGAAAGTTTTGATCTTGACATTTTCTTCAACATGAAAAAATTAATAATAAATTTTTATTTAGAAACTATA
Source organism: Trichonephila clavipes (assembly GCA_019973935.1). Classification (NCBI taxonomy): domain Eukaryota; kingdom Metazoa; phylum Arthropoda; class Arachnida; order Araneae; family Nephilidae; genus Trichonephila; species Trichonephila clavipes. The sequence continues at coordinate 92,261 of BMAU01018703.1, read as the reverse complement.
AGAACCACCACTCAAAACAGAGTCAAGCAAAACTTATTTTAGTCATGGAAATTTAAATAACCATTTCAAACTGGAAGAGTGGGATTGTGTGCCCTCTAAAATATTTTTAAGTTACTTACAAAAATAATGAAACAATGCTTTAAATAAAACTGAAGCTAAAACCTAAGATCAGAATTTCTCAATAATTTGTTATGAGACCTGAAATTTGGAGGCAAGCTTCTTAATGGTATGGGCCACAGAAAATGCAGAAAAAAAAATAAATCAATACTTTTGAAATTCGTAGGTAATGTGTAGCCTTACATATATTAAAATGCTTTAAATATCTGAATTTTAACGTCATATGTTGTTAAAATGTAAGCATCCAGAATGGTGAGCTAAAATACAGGCAAGAATATTTTGTTGTGTTTACCGCCTCATATGGTGCGACATAAACGCAGTCTGTGTCGCTGCTTGTTGTGGAGGTCCTGATCGCAGGACGGTGATCTGGAAAAAAATCTGTGTTACCTTCATAACCATTTCTTTTAAGATACTATGGGGGAGTCTTTCATGCATATCACGCGTGAATTAATTCAAGATGTCAATGTATCCATCTTTATCAATTGTACGAGAAAGACTACCACTAAATTGCAAAAAAAACTAAATACTTAATTAAAAATGGAATACTCTCACCAAATTCCATATGGATTAATTCGTTATAAATATAAAGAGTGTTTTTCCCAGGTATAGAAGTTTAAGGTGGCATTACTTTCGAAGATGGCGACCGATTTAACAGCTGTCAAGTGATTTATTCTCAGTTTGGTTTGGCAATTCATCATGAATAGACTCACGCCTGAACAACGCTTTCAAATTGTCGTCGAATGGGCTCAAAACGAGGTTGCCGTTGTTCCCGATTTTCATAAGCGAATTTTGTTCAGCGATGAAGCGCACTTCTGGTTCAATGGCTACGTCAACAAACAAAACTGCCGAATTTGGAGTGAAGCTAATCCACAAGTGTATGTCTAAACACCGTTACACATCCAGAAAAACTGACTGTTTGGTGCGCTTTATGGGCTGGTGTAATCATTGGACCGTACTTCAAAAACGATGAAGGTCACAACGTTACAGTCAATGGTGATCGGTATAGAGCCATGATTAATAACTTTTTCATTCCTGAATTGAACAATCATGATGTCCAGGAGCTGTGGTTCCAACAAGACGGCGCAACATGTCAGACAGCTCGTGCCACAATCGATTTATTGAAAGACACGTTTGGTGACCACCTAATTTCACGTTTTAGACCAGGGAATTGGCCTCCAAGATCTTGTGATTTAACACCGCTAGACTATTTTCTGTGGGGCTATGTAAAGTCATTGGTCTATGCGGATAAGCCACAAACGCTTGAGCATTTGGAAGACAACATTCGCCGTGTTATTGCTTATATACGGCCACAAATGTTGGAAAAATTCATCCAAAATGGACGTCCAGATTGGACTATATCCGAGCCAGCCGTGGCAGTCCTATGCCAGAAATCATTTTAAGATGTAATGCCACTAGATTATCTTTCGAATAAAAAAATTCATGTCAATCGAATAATACATCGTTGTTTTATTGCAATTTAAAGTTCTATACCTCTAAAAAAACCCATTTATGTACTAATATTATTTATTAAAAACTTACACTTTTTTTACTGGTTGTTTTTCTTATATAAATGCAAAATATGTTAAATGTGAAAAATATTACCTTCTTAGTAAAGAAATGAAACAATGCTTTAAATAAAACTGAAGCTAAAACCTAAGATCAGAATTTCTCAATAATTTGTTATGAGACCTGAAATTTGGAGGCAAGCTTCTTAATGGTATGGGCCACAGAAAATGCAGAAAAAAAAATAAATCAATACTTTTGAAATTCGTAGGTAATGTGTAGCCTTACATATAGTAGAATGCTTTAAATATCTGAATTTTAACGTCATATGTTGTTAAAATGTAGGCATCCAGAATGGTGAGCTAAAATACAGGCAGGAATATTTTGTTGTGATTACCGCCTCATATGGTGCGACTTAAACGCAGTCTTCGTCGCTACTTGTTGTGGAGGTCCTGATCGCAGTACGGTGATCTGGAAGAAAATATGTGTTACCTTCATAATAATTTCTTTTAAGATAATAGGAGGAAGTCTTTCATGCATATCACGGGTGAATTAAATCAAGATGTCAATGTATCCAACTTTATCAATTGTAGGAGAAAGACAACCACTAAATTGCAAACAAAAAATTAAATACTTAATTAAAAATGGAATACTCTAGCAAAATTCCCTATGGATTAATTAGTTAAAATATATATAACATTCTAATTAGGGAAAGGAAAGGAATTTTTATGCATTTTAGTTAATTTTTTTATTTCTATGTTATGCATAGCACGACTTCAAAAAAATTTCAAAGAATTTCTTCAGTGAAGCATTGCTTTCGAAGAAATATTTGGACAGTCTCGAATTCAGCTGAAGAGTGCATTGAACAAGAGTCTTTTTCTAATTTGAGAGAAGAATGCTCCATGACTGAGTAAGTGATTGAACAGAATTCAATATGGAGTCCGAATCAGTTAAATCGAGTTTTTTCTTCAAATCATGATTTTCGATTTCAAATTGTTGTGATTCTTCAAAACCCAAGACTCCTGAGTCTGATTATAACAGAACCATGAATACCGTGGAAGAAACCCAGCATCTGGAAAACCATATAAGAAGGAATTAATGGGAAGAACAGAACTATGGGTAAGTAAGCTTCAAACCGTACTCCCAAGTATGGAACCGGCCTGCCCCGATCATACTCCGATAAATCATTTAAAAGTGTAAATCCAAAAATGAATCCACAAATGACGTTATTTTTCCGAATAAAACCAGATTGTAAGTTCCAAACCAAAATCTCCTTCCACCGTAATGCTTAAAATCAAAGAAAACTATATAGATATCAAATTAAATTCTTAAACATTATTTCCGAATATTAATTGTAAGATCACAGGAGTATAAATTAAATTATATGTAAAAAAAAAAAATGATGGAGATAAATTATGTGATTTCATTTCTGCCAACAACTTACTTATTATCAACGAGGATTGTGATCCTACTTTTCGTGCAACTCAGGAAACAAGCTTTGGGATTATATTAAAACATAACAGTTTGATTGATATGATAGTTGTTGATATTACAGTTGTAGGTTCGGATCTACTCGAGGACAACTCTAGTTGCTGTCTTTCTGGGATTGAATCCCTCTTTCTGATCACGTGATCATAGAATTTACTATCATCACTGAGAGTTCTAATAGATGCACTAATAGTTCTTGTCTAAATATAGTCGTTGAGGAACTTCGTTCTGTTATTTATAAGGCATGCTTGTATTCAACGCCTATTAAGAAGACTATCAAGCATGTCTCTTGGTGGTCTATCGAGATTGGATGTGCAAAGAGGCTTACTGCCTCTATAAGTATATTTCAGCGTTCTAAATTCCATTTACGGAGAGCTATATAGACATAATTATCTCGAAAATAGAAAAGATTATAATCAAATGCCTATTAATGCAAAATCTGAGTCTTCGAAAAATTTCTCTTGATCATTGATGCGCAAAAAATGTGGAAAAAGGTTTATACATATGACGTTAAAAATGATTTCATAAGAATATTGAAATAACTGGTATTAAACAAAAATCACAGTTGAAACAACCCCTTTTTTAGACGGGTCAATGAGTTCCGTGCTTCAGAATCATTCCCTTCTGATTCAGAGGAAAATGATAAAACTTTCAGAAAGACTGTCGTCATGCCGCGCGTACCGCTTACCCTTCATATTTTGATTCTTCCTTTTCCTTTTATGAAGTTCATACAGTTGTTTCGATGCTAACGCTAAATAAATCACCTGGTCCGGATTCTATTTCAACTGAGATTATTATACAGTTCAACTTAGCATTCACTTCTTTTCTCCATAAACGTTTTAATGTTTGCCTAGATTTAGGTAATTTTCCACGGGTTTGGAAAGTTTCCCATGTGATTCTAATTCCCACAGTTAACGAGTTTAGAGTTCCCTAATTTCATAACCTTAGGTGCTAAAATTACTTCCTGATCTAGGTAAATGCTTAGAGAAACTTTTTGTTAACAGCATTTGCTGTTATCTGCGCCCTAAAGACTTACTCTCTGGTAATTTTTACGGTTTTACACTTCATAAAAGTACTGAAGACGCTCCTTTACGTTCGAATAAGATTGTTAATGGAGGCAAAAAAAGACGAGTATACATATATATATATACATTCAATCTTGGTTTCTCTTGATATAAAATGTGATTTTAACAATGTACGGTGGCCTTGGATTCTTAATCTTCTTAGGAAAACGGAAATTTCGATACATATTTTTTCACTTGTTTTGGACTTTTTAAATGACAGAGTGGCCAAAATGCAACTGTGTTTGACTTCTGCACACCGCTGTTTTGAAAGGAGTTACCCTCAAGGATAAGTATCTGGACCTATTTTTTGGAATATCATTATCAATGGTATCCCATTTAAACTTAATAATCTTGCCTTCTGTCAAATCATACCTTTGGCTGATGATATTTTAGTTTGTTTTAATGATAGGGACTTTCTGCGACTTTCCTACATGCACATGAAACCTTGAACCTCGCTTCTGAATTGTAAAAAGTTATTAAATTGGATTTTAATCCTTATAAAACCAGAGTCATGGCTATTGAAAAACGAAACGTATGCTATGATACATTTCAGCCATATCTCGATGGAAGTCCCTTGACTATGTTAAAGCGAATGAAGTATCTTGGGGTTCTTCTCAAAACTAAATTTTTTTGGATGCCGCTCTAAGTTACATATGCGAGAAATGTGACAAATTACAGCGTGGAATAAATCGGATTGCTCGCAACACGTTCGGTATAAACTTCAACGTAAATTCACTCATTTATAAGCAGGGAATCGAAAATTTCATTTTGTATGGTTCTAGAGTTTGGGGTGAGGCACTAAAAAGAAAGATTAATTCTAAGTATATTTGACGCATACAAAGGAAACTTTTGTGGTTATTGCACAATAAGTCACGAGTCAGATTATGCTATTTCTGGTTCCCTCCAATCGGCATTGCCATTTTTTATGAAATTGCATTTAGGGAAAGTATCTCTGCATTTTGCATCACTAATTATGATTGTATTCTTTCTCCATTTTTTATCCCTCATCATTCAGAGAGAAATGCCATCAATAGTATTCAATTTAGTGACAAGGGAACAAATGATTTGCATGTTATTTGCTATATTTATGGCAGTAAAATTGATGGAAGAGTTGGCTTTACTTTTGTTGTGTTCATGAGTGGTGTTGAATACGAGCATTTTCTATTTATAATTCACTGTGAATGTACAGTTTTTGTAGCTGAAACTCTATTTTTAATTTTCGCCATTAAATGGATCACTGAAAAAATTAGTGTCATCTCAGAATATCTCATCTGTACCGACTCTATTTCTTCCATGGAATCTCTTAAGTTTATTTCTTCATCTAACATCATAATTGTCGAGAAACAAAAGCATCTTAAAATCCTAAAAGATAAAAATATCTCAATATATTTTGCATTTGGATGCGGACACGCAGGTGTTCTTGGGAATGAGCGAGCCGATTGCCTTGCAAAGGTTGCAACTCTGCGCAAAATTGACATTGCCGTTAATATTCCTAATTCGTTTTACAAAAAGATCATGAAAGAAAGAATGACGAATTCTTGCAATCAAGAATATCTCATTTCTAATAATGGGAGCTTAAGTAAGAAGTTTATCCCAACCTTTTTTTTCAATAGGAGACTGTAATGTCATCATTTTTACACTAATTGCAAAATAACCCAATTTCTCACTGGTCATGGTAATTTTATAAGCTACTTGAACAAATTTAATTTAGTCCCTTCACATTCCTCTGAATGTAATATTGTTGGGGAGGAAATCGTAGAAGATGCAATCTTTCTGAGTTCCAAGTATGTCAGAGAGAGAAGGATTATAAGACTGGCACTCCAGAGACTTAACATTAATTGGACACCGAATTTTCAACAACTTCTTTCCACCAGAATTGCTTTTATAAATATTCAAAGAATTTGCTGTAAATAGTTGTAATTCTTAACGTCGCATTTTTTCTTCCGCTTGTAATGTGTGATTTATACTTACTTCTGTAAGACCCGTGTGAAACGTAGTGGTGCACAGGGATTTTATAATTTTTTCAATAAAAAAATGTATTCACCGGAAATAAAGAAATAAACGCCGATTTAGGAGAACTTGGCTTTACATCTTCTAGTAGCAGCCAACTCATTTACAGAAAAAAAAAGCGCCATTCCCTTTTTACTAATCACAGTACCCCGGAATCAACAAAATCTCCCCGTTTTCGACTTTACAGGTTTAGGTTACATGCAAATTAAATTTGAGGGATACTCCATTCAGGGTATTACTCAATGGTTTGAATGCAATAATTTCTTTCTTACGGCAGCCATCAAATTGTACGTTGCTTGAAGTGCGGCAAAGGTCACCTTACAAAAGAGTGCGAAATAAAAGAAAAGCATAATCCCTTACGCGTAAATTGCAAAGCTTATTTGCATACTGTCTGATGTACCAAATGTTCCAAATTTCCAGAACAAAGAAAGGAACCTCCACCAACGTAAATAAAATTAATTTCTCTATCAACTATATTATTGAAGGAATTTACTTCGCTAATATTTATAGCGGAAATAAAGATAATATAAAATCCTCAAACTAAAATTAATATAATAGTAAAACAGAACAAAGACAATCGACTGATTCATCTACCCCTAAACATACATTTCAGAAAATTCTAGTATAATCGAACTTTTTAAAATTCTTTCAGTCCTCGTTAAAAGAATGTCAAGTTACTGCAATTACTCCCAGCTTTTGAAGCATCCAAAGAAGACACAGAAAATGCGTTTCTACTTTAAAATCGCTACTAGATAATATTTTCTTTATTTGTTTATTTTTTCTCTTTCTCATTTTAATTTCTTCGTTGTAGCATTTTGAACTCAAAAATTAAATATTTTCTCTAATAAGTGCAGTCTCCGCAATCTTACTCTACAACTAATAGCAATTTTCAATCCCAATAGCCGAAACCATCTACTCTATTCATCTTTACCTTAATGAAGCCACTCCTAATCCGACAAGCTAAGCTAAAACACCAGTAATATCATAGTTTCAAGATAGGAAGCGGAGGCTCAAATCATCGATCAAGTTTACTGTGAAGATCAACTTACTTGCATTCCGTCAAGAATTCACCGCATGTTTCCACAGGGATACTAAATTTTGCATAGTAAGATACCACTCTCCGAGTCTTTTCAATGTAGATTACGAAATTATGTGCTACCAATTTTGTGTAACTGAATTTATTTTTACCATATATATAATTTAATCAATGAATAGTTTGATTTTCGTTCTAACGAAGAACATATGGAACAGGTGAATTTATCATCTTTAAATGTATTAAATACTACCACATAAATTCTATATTCTATACTAAATCTAATAATTTCCATCTTTTGTGTCTGGCAAGGCATCAACTCTGAAATTCCCTTGAAATATAAAATAAGGATACCCAAACACTTAATCAGTGAAAAGTTTACCTCGGGTTTGTTTCTTGATATAAGAATAAATGAGTTTGTTAATTAAGATGTAATTATTTCTGAAACTCCAAATATTGACTAGGACCAATTTATACACATTGCTGAGATTTTCATATATAAACTTGAATGTTTGTATTTTGTTTCGAACTGTTGCGAATCTGGACCATTGCTTGAACAAATGTAAATTTTTGCAGTTAGCTATGCTGCTATTTCGCGGACCACATAACCATATTTCATACAAAAACATTTTTAAAATTTATTTTTCAATTTTTTTTCCGTATGTCTTCTTGTTTACGGGAAAGTTCATCGGTTTTTTTTACATAAAGTCTCCAATTATGCAAAGGTAGAAAACTGTAACTACTCATGTTTCAAAAACGAATGTAGCATTTGGCAATACATTTTGATTATACGACATTTAAGAAAGGATTTTGTTGAAATTGACTTCAAATATAAATAGTTGAGACGTTGTGTTCTCAAAAATTCTCAAACCCTAAATTTGGCAAGTGCGTGTGTTACGGTTGTATATTACAACTTTTATGAATATAACTTATTTTTTAATTGCAGATGAATTTTTGAAGAATATAATGCATACATGATTGTCATTATTCATCACTTATTGTTGAGCGTATCAATTGTTTTCGGAAATAATTATTAAAATTATAATCATCAGTGTTTAAAGCCCTTCTTCAAATACAGACAAGTTACTATCAAAAAGTTACTTACAACAGTAATTTGTTCAACAAATGTAACATTTATTGTTTTGATTTTAGACATTTATAAAAAATGATCACTGATTGTATAGTGTTGTTAAAGAAAAGCATTATACATATATATGCCGATGCTTAAAGAAAATCATAGACATTTACTGAATTAGCTTAATATAATCTGACCATAAAATGTTTCTTTATATTGGTTTGGGAAAAGGGATCGAGTTCTTTTTTTTTCGGTAGTTGGCTGTACACATTAAAGAAAGTTTCGATTAAACAGTATCAGGTTTATAATCGTTGAATAGGTGAAATTTTGCGTTAAAAAATATTTTGCAGTTTTTTGTTTGGTGTAATCAATTGAGAAATATGTGTAAAGGGTGTTAAAATTGGATGTTAACAAAGAGAAAATTCGGTGCTATCAACAGTTTTCCATTGATAAAAGCCGATAACACTTAGATATTATTATTGGCCGTCAAACAGGTGTATACTTCGTAAAAAATCGTTGTGAAATAAAATCTGGTGAATCTCTTAACCCTCTGAGTGGTTAGCTTCATCTTGAAAAAATATTCCGAAAGCGTTTACTCTTATTTTGCCATTCGCTTTAAAAATGCAACAGAATTCTTTCCTTTCCCCCTTTTAAAACTTGGGAGGTCGAACGGGGACAATTTTATGACTCAGTTCGGTCCCTTTGTAAAGTAAGAACCAAGAGATCAATCATTTACTTTACACTTAATAGTTTACTTACAACTTTTAGCCCTCCCTTGTAAATAATTCCTCATAATAAATGTAATATTTATTTCAATCTGGCCGTTGTCACTCTCTCCTCAAACTCAAATGAAAATAATAGTAAAACAGAACAAAGTCAATCCCCTAATTCATCTACCCCTGCAACATTTCATTCAGAAATCTTCAGTTTAATCAAACTTTTTAAAAATTTTTCTGACTTTGTTAAAAAAATGCTAAAGCTACTTCAACTACTCCCAGCTCTTAAAACATCCAATGCTGACAGGCAAAAATCTTTTCTACTTGTAAAATCGCGTCTAGATAATTAATTATTTAATTTTTTTTCTAATTTTAATTTCTCCGTTTTGGTATTGTTATCTCAATAGTTTTTCAGTATCAATACTTAAATCTTTTCTATGATAAGTGCAGTCTCTGCAAGCTTACTTTGCAATCAATAACAAAGCCCCAATAGCCGAAACCTTCTAACCTATTCATTTTTGCCTTAATGAAGCCACTGTTCTTGCAACAAGTCAAGGTAACAACACTAGAAATATCGTAGAAATAGTTATTGAAATTATAATCAACTAAGACCTTTCTTCTAATACAGACAATTTACTACCAAAACGTTACTTACCACTGTAAATCGTTCAACAAATGTAACATATATTGTTCTGATTATAACATGTTTATGTCAATATTTTAGGAGGTTTTTTTCGTTAAAAAAGGCATTATAGATGTATGCCGAATTGCGTAAAGAAAGGTATAGACATTTAACGAATTAGGTTAATATAATCTGTCCATAAAATAATTCTTTATATTAAGTTGAGGAAAAAAATCAATTACTTTTTCAATTAGTACTCCACATTAAAATTCAAAAATATAGTACTACAATATATTTACTCTAATGTAGTTTGGAGCATCATGGGAATATAATTCTTATCTGTAGTACTTGAATTCTGAATACTAATTCATTCAGAAGTCTAATTTAAGTATCAGGCGACAGTGACTTTTAGATACATTATTTTAAACAGTGTTCCAACTCTTCAAAATATTGCTTCTCATCGCAACCTGAGAAAGTTTTGATCTTGACATTTTTTTCAACTAAAAAAATTAATAATAAATCTTTATTCAGAAACTATAAGAACCACCACTCAAAACAGAGTCAAGCAAAACTTATTTTAGTCATGGAAATTTAAATAACCATTTCAAACTGGAAAGGTGGGATTGTGCGCTCTCTAAAATATTTTTAACTAACTTACAAAAATAATGAAACAATGCTTTAAATAAAATTGAAGCTAAAACCTAAGATCAGAATTTCTCAATAATTTGTTATGAGACCTGAAATTTGGAGGCAAGCTTCTTAATGGTTTGGGCCACAGAAAATGCAAAAAAAAAAAAATTCAATACTTTTGAAATTTGTAGGGAATGTGTAGCCTTCATATAGTAAAATGCTTTAAATATCTGAATTTTAACGTCATATGTTGATAAAATGTAGGCATCCAGAATGGTGAGCTAAAATACTGGCAGGAATATTTTGTTGTGATTACCGACTCATATGGTGCGACTTAAACGCAGTCTGTGTCGCTACTTGTTGTGGAGGTCCTGATCGCAGTACGGTGATCTGGAAGAAAATATGTGTTACCTTCATAATAATTTCTTTTAAGATACTAGGAGGAAGTCTTTCATGCATATCACGGGTGAACTAAATCAAGATGTCAATGTATACAACTTTATCAATTGTAGGAGAAAGACTACCACTAAATTGCAAAAAAAAAAACTAAATACTTAAAAAAAATAGAATACTCTCGCAAAATTCCCTATGGATTAATTCGTTATAAATATATATAACATTCTAATTAGGGAAAGGAAAGGAAAGGAAGGGAAATTAATTTTTATGCATTTTAGTTAATTTTTTTTATCTCCATATTATGCATAGCACGACTTCAGAAACATTTCAAAGAATTTCTTCAGTGAAGCATTGCTTTCGAGGAAATACTTGGAGAGTCTCAAATTCAGCTGAAGAGTCCAATGAACCAGAGTCTTTTTCTAATTTGATAGAAGAATTCTCCATGACTGAATAAGTGGTTGAACAGGTTCCAATATGGAGTCCGAATCAGTTAAATCGAGTTTTTTCTTCAAATCATGATTTTCGATTTCAAATAGTTGTGATACTTCAAAACCCAAGATTCCTGAGTCTGATTGTAACAGAACCATGAATACCGTGGAAAAAACCCAGCATCTAGAAAATACCATTGGCGGCCACGACAAGTTATTGTGTGACCCTGAGGTGGGCAAGATGACAGTCCAATATAAAAAGGAATTAATGGGAAGAACAGAACTATGGGTAAGTAAGCTTCAAACCGTACTCCCAAGTATGGAACCGGACTGCCCCGATCATACTCCGATAAATCATTTAAAAGTGTAAATCCAAAAATGAATCCACAAATGACGTTATTTTTCCGAATAAAACCAGATTGTAACTTCCAAACCAAAAACTTCCTCCACCGTAATGCTTAAAATCATAGAAAACTATATAGATATCAAATTAAATTCTTAAACTTTATTCCCCAATATTAATTGTAAGATCACAGGAGAATAAATTAAATTATATGTAAAAAAATGATGGAGATAAGTTACGTGATTTTATTTCTGCCAACAACTTACTTATCAACGAGGATTGGGGGCCTACTTTTTGTGCAACTCAGGAAACAAGCGTTGGGATTATATTAAAACATAACAGTTTAAATTGATATGATAGTTGTTGATATTACAGTTGTTGGTTCGGATCTACTCGAGGACAACTCGAGTTGCTGTCTTTCTGGGATTGAGTCCCTCTTTCTGATCACGTGATCATAGAATTTACTATCAGCACTGATAGTTTTAATAGATGCACTAATAGTTCTTGTCTAAATATAGTCGTCGAGGAACTTCGTTCTTTTATTTATAAGGCATGTTTGTATTTAACGCCTATTAAGAAGACTATCAAGCATAATGTCTCTTGGTGGTCTATCGAGATTGGATGTGCAAAGAGGCTTACTGCCTCTATACGTATATTTCAGCGTTCTAAATTCCATTTACGGAGAGCTATATAGACATAATTTTCTTGAAAATAGAAAAGATTATAATCATATGTTTATTAACAAACACACACACACCTATACCTCCTACAAAATTTATTTCATACATAGAAAATTAAAATTAACGTTTAGAAAATAGATGCGGTGTTATTCACCAGAAGAAAAACACAACCAACATCTTTAAATCTCAACTCCACGTAACTACAATTGTCTTAGAGCACTAAATACCTTGATTTAATCATTGATAAAAAAAACTCACTTGGAAACATCACTTAACTCACAAGTGCGATAAATTCCGGAATGCTCTAAAAGCCATTTGCTCCTAATTGGCTGGAAATCCGAATTGAATATATGTAATAAGATACTTCTCTACACTGCCATCTTGCATCCCATAATTACTTATGGCTCTCCTGTGTGGAGCTATGCAGCAGATGCCAATTTGAAAATTCTTGTGGTTGCTCAGAACTCGTTGATACGTAATATTATTAAGGCAGACAGATATACTAAAATTCGGCAATTGAAAAAGACATTAAAGTTCTCGACCTTAAAGCTTACATTCAAAAACTGTATGTTTCATTTTTTTAATAATCTCCAAAATATCGACAATATCAAGGTACAAAATTAAACAACTACTTTTTCGATTTAGATATTAAAAGACCTAGGAGAATATTCCTAGATTCTTATATAACCCCCCTAACAATTAATTGGGTCATTCACCGTGTGGCGAGTGACAATGGTGAAGTCTAAATTCTTTTCTTTTTTTTTATAATTCTTTAATTTCTTAGATGTTCATTCCATTTGGAATCCCACACAGGATAGCTATCTAGACCCTCCCTATTGATATATTCCAGCGTTTCAGTGCAGCCAATTGAGTGCCTGCTCCTCAAGACCTAACAGCTAATGGCATTCATCTCAATCAACCAACTCAAGTGCAATTTTCTCCAACTGCAGCCGAAACCGCTCCTCCAATCACGGCTCCTTCCACAACCTCTGCACTAATCAGGAGACTCTCTTTCATCAAGGCCCATCCACAACAGGCCACATCTTACAATCTAGATATGATATGGAGGAACGCTTCGCGTTCCATTTCCCATTGGCGTCCAGTGTCTCAGGAAGTGAGTGATGTGTTCTGACGCAATGTTCTGTAGGAATGAAAATTGCAACCAACGGGTTTTTGAAATGGCAACCACCTTTGAGTTGAACGTGCTCGGTAGTTCTGCAGTTTTGCACCCAAGTGTAGAGGGTGCTTGATAGCAACAATTAAAACTATTCTATCCTTACATAAAGAACAGTACGTTTCTTCTCGAATTACCGCTAATCCTAAGTATTCTCTACTTTTTTAAATGTGTAGAGCCTGGAGTATTTTGTTAAATACTCAGACATCAATCTCCATGTCGTTTTCTTTTTCTTTACGTAGATGCTTTCCGAAATCAGAAAGTCGCTATATATTACATAATATAAGCTATTTCTAGTGGTAAGAATATTCTCGATCATAAAACTAACGCTCCGATGCTCCTCTGTTAGATTGGAGGCGGTAATCACAACACAATATTCCTGCCTGCATTACACATTACCATTTTGGATTCCAACATTTTAATACCATATAATGCTAAAATTCAGGTATCTAAAGCATTTGCATATATTTAAGTATGTTTTAGCTATATGTTCGACAGCATGAACTTAATGCCGAGCACATTTTCAGACAGAAAAAATGCCTCAATTTTCATACAAATTTGTGTGGCATTGCAACTCAATCATTTATTTATAATATAGTGTTTTTAAAATTTCAAAATATTTCATAAATAATCAGTTTTTCCTTTAATTATGCAAAGAGATGGCTCATTTAGCATTGCGGTATAGGGTAAAGAATGCGAAACACATTTTATAAAAGAAAAAAATGTGTCGACTCGAATAAAGATGAGTTAGCCTGATAAAATAAGTAATTCTCTACAAGATAGAAAACCTAGAACATAATATTTATGTTTGAGTACTTTAATAGCTGAAAAAATATTTCGAACTTTTTGGTCCTTACGTGTTTAACTTTAGCCGAAGACCGCCTTAAGGCTACGCATTACCTACGGGTCAGATAACAGATTAGTTATTATGATATTTGAAGTATTCTGAATTTATAGATTTTCGCTTGAGTTTCTTTTAAAGTTTTTTTTTCATTCTTATATTAAGTTATTTAAAAATATTTTCGATCACAGTCAACTCTTTCAGGGGAAATATTATTACTAAAAGAGGAATCATTACTAATTATCAGGAAGTTTTATTACTAACCCTATTTGGTAAAATCCTAGGAGGACCCACTGCTGTTTTTGGCGCCAAAAACTTTTCGCCAAAAAGCGCCAAATTGAAGGTTTTCAAAAAGGCGTCAATGACGAAAAACTCTTGGGAAGCGCATGCGTCAGCGGAGGGGGAGGATGGGGGATGAAATGGGCGTTTCGCAAAGATGAAATTGAATAAATACATTAAATTAATCATTATATAAAGAAAAAAACGAAGAAAGCAATGAAATTCATTTTAAAAAAGTATTCTAAAACCAGTGTGTACAACATGATTTACATTTTTAAAAAAGGACGAAAGGGGCGTTTCGCAAAGTTAAAATCGAAGAAATACATGAAATCAATTTTAAAAAATGTTAAAAAGCACTTACCTTACGCTTGCATTTCGTCATGATCTGTTGGTGGATACACCCTTGCGATGGATGCAAGGAATTTATAAAAATTCTCATTCACCAACTTGTGATCGTAAAATCGCCACCAAATGTCTTATTAAATTTATCATATTCTTATTAACTTTCAAGTCATTCACCACGAACGCATTCATGCTCTTGCCAAACCAATATCTCGTCAAACGCAAGATAATAGTTATAGCAAGTTTGCTTTCGCTAAACCAGGTGCCCTTTCTCACACTCCGAACGACGTCGTGGCGATTATCTTTCGACTGGTTGCGGCAACGCCATTCGTAGCCGTAAACCGTTCCCTTTCGCTTTTGAAAACGCATATATTTTTTACACCTCGAACATTCATAGCGAGAAGCAATTAAATTAGCTTTCATACACCATTCTAACGTCTCTTTCTTCCCCTATGTGCCCAGGAGCACAAAGAAACCTATCGTAGCCTCACTTTAAAGTAATTTCCTTTCACACGCCATTCTTAACAACAACCGATGGAGAGCAAACCTTCTCCAGCGAAGTCAAATGTCAAAATGACGTTTTTTCGGAAAAGGCGAAAAATGTTGCACTTTTTTTAGGGTTGCCATTTTTTTCGGTGATTTGAAAATCCAAATTTTTTGATGAAATGGAAGGGTTACCATATTGTAACCTTTATCGCTCAAAATTTGGCGACCAAAAGTGGGTCCTCCTAGGATTCAACCAACTATTTCTGCTTGATTCCGTTTTAAGTTCTCATAGTTTCTTAATGAAAATTGATCTCATTAATTTTTTCATGTTGAGGAAACGCCATGGACAAACTTTTTCATGTCGTGATGAGAAACAATATTTCGAAGAGATGAAACACTGCTTAAAATGATGTATCTAAAGTCACCCTCAGCTGATACTGAATTTAGACTTACGAATATAAGTAACCTGAAGTCAAGTATTACCAAAAAAACTGATTTGTCCATGATCTACCAATCTACATTATAGCAAACTTATTGTAGATAAAGTGTTATTTTTATCAAAGTAAGCAAAGTTAAAATGAGACGAATATATTGCTGAAATTCTGTGATCTTTTACGCATTATTATTTCCACTCTTCATTTCATTTTGCTCCTTTGTTAATAAACAAATCAAAAGACACGTACAGAAAGACCCCGCTTAAGGTAAAAGAACACCTTCGAAGAAAATTTTTTGAATTAACCTGAATTTTGCCTGTAAATGCATATTTTATGACCTTATGGGTCTCTAAAATTAGAAAAATACCCAAGAAAAGTTTTGTTAGTATACATTTTTAGTGTCAAAGGTATTTTATAAAAAAAAACTAAGCAAAAATAAGACTTTACGCAAAACATGATAACTGAAAATAAAATAAATAAATTGACATTTTGTAAATTGAATAATATAGCATACAACCTTATCTAGGGAATAGACTCTTATTTTGGTAATATGACCATTACGTGTGAAGTTATTGTGTTTCGAACTTCTATACGTTGAAATTTTCTTAAAAGCTATTGTAATTTTTACTTTATTGCTATATAAAAAAATTTCTACTCGACACAAACTTTTAAGAAAGGTCTATTCCTTGTAAAAGTATTTAAAAAACATACATATAAAATTTTTATTTCATTCAAGCATAATTTTTTGAGATATTGTGTTTTGCGGTAAGAAAAAATGTAAAAAAACTCATTTTGAGAAAACGACAAAAATAACATTAAACTATTCTGATTACAAGGTAAGCACTTACTTTCTTATTAATATGCACCAGATTTATAATTCTCGCCATCTTTGACTTCTAAAACACTATTTTTTTTCTTTTTAAGTGCTCTTAAAATTTTCCTGTTTTTCTTTGTTTTGGGGTCTGCATTATGAATTGATTCCCGGATTCTGCATTTATCTAAATGTTTATATCCCCGTAAGGTAAACATCCCAGGGTTTTCTATATTCATTTTATTAAAAACTTTTAGACACCCATTTAATCCTTCATTGAAGTGTATAATAGCATTATATACGACCCAAATTTAATTGTTTTGAGCGAAACAAAAACTTCCTTTGGTACTTTTTGCCAAACTATTCCATTAAAACACTCGTTAGCATTTTGGGTGCGTTCATGCAAGCACTTACTTAATATCTGTTTGTCGCATAGTTCTAAATATACTGGTTTAATTTTATTTAAAGCATCATTTTATAAACCAGCATATTTTGTGAAACATTTTGTTCCATTTGTCACCCCCCGCTGAAAATAACGCCAGCTTTCTTTCCCTATTGGGCATTGACCATGCATCGGTTTCTTATTACTTGATGCACAGTGATATAACGCAGCAATTACATTTTGCTGCATGGCATTTAAGATACCGACATTGCTGCGATTGCAATTCCGTAATAGATTGAAGTCTGTCAATAAAATTATCAGTTAATTTGCCTTTACCAGACAGTCCTTTAGTTTTAGTTTTCACAGACGCGAACCAACTCTCTTTTGTACATGGCCAATGCACTCAAACTTGGTCACACTGTTTAATCCATAAGTGTCTTTCACACTCATGAAAGCTTTTGAGTCGCCATCCCCATAATATTGAGTGTAATGCAGTCTGCGGTTTTTTTCAGATCGAAGAAATATTTGGGAAGCCCCCACAATTTCCATTTTTGATGAAGAGCCTGTGAAATTACACTGACATATGTGGTCGGCTTTTGACGACTCATATTCAAAGTTTCTTGGCATAGTCTGAAGTCTCTTACATGTTGGACAGTAGGACGACATAACTTCTATGTCTAACACCTTACCAGTATCAACTGATATTGCAGCAACAAAGCCATTCATAGATGTATAGCCTCTTCGCTGCCATGTGCTATCCACCGATATGCCACATTTTACAATATCGGATGATAGATTTTGTTTTTTGTCCACAATTTCAGTAGCAGCTTTTATCATGGATTCCTCAGCTACTTCCTGAACCACTTTTAAAAGCTTTGCATCCTGATTTTTGTAAGCAGTTTTGGTTAGTCGAGGCAAATTTAATGTTGAACATAATTTAAATGCCCCAGCAAAACCTTTGCCTATCTGCCGCATATCATATACTAGCCTGGTATTTATGACAGGTGCACTTACAACTTTTTTTTTTTGATGAAGAAAATGCAAAAAATTACATTTAGTTACATTTTAGTGTAAAATGGGAGCACAATCCATATCTGGAATCCTCGAATAGTTCTACTTTTTCAGCAAAATATTTTGGGCAGCAAAGTTGAGCAAAAGCTTCCACAATAAGTTCAAGGTCAACGATTCTGTTACCAAACACAGGACCAGGCAATTATTTCTTCTGCAGTTGATAAAATCTCATTTCCCATCAGCTGACAGTACATTCAAAAACTGCTGAAGTGCTATTATTTTTCGAAGTGTTAGTGAATTTATTACCATAAAATTGCTGCTTGCGCTTTTTAGCAATACTTTTAACTATTTTTAAGTTAAAATAAAACTGAATAAAACAATCAAATAAACTTTTTTACGCAGTCAATTCTTTCAGCATGAAAATCAAACGCATATGTAAACAAAGTCAAAACAACAAACTTGCTACCAGGTTTTACACATAAAAAAGGAAAAATGTATTTCCAAATACATTTATATTTATTCTTAAATGTTCTATTTTAATTTCTGACTAAACATTTGTATATTAATTATAATATTTCATGCCATATACTATGAAAGAGAAACGTAAACAAACAACTCGGCCACTTCCGGTTAGCAGACACTATTTCGAGTCCGAGAAATTTATGATTAAGTAATATTGAAAAAGCTGTAACCCGGTTTCTAATTAAGATAGAAACAAAATTTAAACAGATTTACAAAGATAAAAGTTTGAACTTTAATATAAGACCAAAAACGAAAAATCGATATTTTGATCAAAAATTGAGTTTTAGAGGTGTTCTGTCACCTTAACGTGGGGTATACGTTCCTTCCAAGAAGAGCGTAATATGAAACAGCGTTGAACGAGTTTATCTCATCATGTAAATAATGGGGCTAGGGGAAGATGAGTAGAAAATTGGTCACGTATTTTACCATTAAATTTAATGGCATATTGCGTTCAATTTCACCGTCAATCTATATAGAAAGTCGATTTCGATTTCCTCTATTATATTACTTCTAGAACGGGTAATTCTAGTTGCAGAGCTAGTCGTAGTTGCAGTTTTTGATGACAGTATTTTATTTGACAGTATTCTAAAGAATGATCCTTATTCCATAGCAGGAAAGAAATACAGATCAAGGGCTTCGGATATCGGGAAATCTAACACTGCATGCAATTTCGGGAAATCGCACAATTCATATCAAAAAGAGCGTTAAACTGAAACAGCGCTAAACGAAACAGCTTTAAACGGGGTCTTACTGTATATTGTTTAAATTCAACAACAAAGAGGTTTACGTGCCGGTTTTAGTATCTTCCTGTGGTTTAATCACACATTAAACTCATTTACCGGATTTACTCTTTTATTATTTTTTTCAAACCACATCACTATATTTACAACTCTATTGAAAATTATAATTTGCATAAAGAACTACAGGCATATTCCTCCATTTTCACGTTCAAGAGCACCTCCTTCTTCTGCTCTCCTTCCCGCTCAATGACCAAAACAGTTCACAGCAGCACCCTCTTTCTAGTCTATCGTGCGCTATGTGTCAAGCCTCCTAGTGCGCTATAAGCCAAGTTGTTACTCTGTGGAGCTATTTCGGGATTGCGACTCACCTTTTCTGAAGTGAACACCTCACCTTTCTGCCCGTCGCCAAAAGATCTCATGTAGCTAAACAGTGCAGTTATCAGAGCAGACACCCTGAAACCATAACTCAAAGAACAGATCTATGCATTGAATATATTGCTTTGTTGCTAGAGGTTTCTGATCGGATGATGGTGATAGCTACTTTGTTTTATTTTAGATTCCAATGAAGGTAAAAGACTGATTGATTAAAAGTACCTGCAAACAATCTGTGGAGAGAAAGAGCAGATGAAAATGATAATATTCAATTAAATCCTGATTTATATGTCGTAAGCCATTGCACAGAATGAAAGAATATAATAGAAATGTTCCTGGCGGATTTGCGAATCGAAATGTTTTGCGATAAAGCAATGTTCCAACAAGCTTCGTGAATCGTAATGTCAACTACAGTTTTTTATGATATAAAGCAATGGTTTTCAAACTTTTTGAACTCTTGAGAACCCTTTAACTTGTGAGGGTTTCTATGGAGCCCAATTCCACACACATACTCAGAAGTATACGTCTTAAAATAAAGGGTGTTTTTTTAGAGGAATAGAACTTTAAATTGCAATAAAACAACGATGTATTATTCGATTGACATTAATTTTTTTTATTTAAAAGATAATCTTGTGGCATTACATTTTAAATATGATTTCTGGCATAGGACTGCCACGGGTGCCTCGGATGTAGTCCAATCTGGACGTCCAAATTTCGATGACTTTTTCAACATTTGTGGCCGTATATCGGCAATAACACGGCGAATGTTGTCTTCCAAATGGTCAAGCGTTTGTGGTTTATCCGCATAGACCAATGACTTTACATAGCCCCACAGAAAATAGTCTAGCGGTGTTAAATCACAAGATCTTGGAGGCAAATTCACAGGTCCAAAACGTGAAATTAGGTGGTCACCAAACGTATCTTTCAATAAATCGATTGTGACACGAGCTGTGTGACATGTAGCGCCGTCTTGTTGGAACCACAGCTCCTGGACATCATGATTGTTCAATTCAGGAATGAAAAAGTTAGTAAACGTGGCTCTATACCGATCACCTTTAACTGTAACGTTCTGGCCTTCATCGGTTTTGAAGAAGTACGGACCAATGATTCCACCAGCCCATAAAGCGCACCAAACAGTCAGTGTTTCTGGATGTAACGGTGTTTCGACATACACTTGTGGATTAGCTTCACTCCAAATGCGACAGTTTTGTTTGTTGACGTAGCCATTCAACCAGAAGTGCACTTCATCGCTAAACAAAATTCGCTTATGAAAATCAGGAACAACGGAAATCTCGTTTTCGGCTCATTCGACGAATTTAGGCCTTGCTTGATGATCGTTTTGATGAATTGTCAAACCAAACTGAGAATAAATCACTTGACAGCTGTTAAATCGGTCGCCATCTTGGAAAGTAATGACAACTTAAACTTCTATACCTGGAAAAAAAACATTCTTTATTATTTTTTTATGTAGATTAATATGTTATAGGTACTTTATGTTAAGACATTTTTGTAAAAATATTGTACTAATTTTTAAAATATTCTGTAATAAAATTTTGTAATTTAATATACTCATTATTAATATTAATTCGTGGACCAAGTGTCACATACCCATGCATTATATTCAGTAACGGGGATATGTGCTTGCTTTTTCTCACATTAACTGTCAAAGTCTAGGTGTATTGAGATTTATGCAATTGCCTCACGTATTTTGATTTTAATTTGTTATAATTCTTTGCCATTCACATTGAAAAATACATTTCATTTAAGCGCACTTTTTTGACTTTCATTAATATGTTTATTTGCGCGCGAGAGAGAAATATTGTGTAGTCTGCATGAACTTGCGACATAAAATTTAGGAGCTATTCTTGCTTAAATTTAGATTTTAACATCGAATTCGGTAATAAGTTGTTTCCTTTCCTTCATTATAGGGGTTTATTCCCGCAAACGCAGTATGGTGCGTTTTCCATTAAAAAACCAATTACTTTTATAAGACATTATGCTAACGAATATAAAATTATCTGGTGGAATCCGAGATAGTGAACAATAGATTATTCACAATCTAGTACAAAGTATGTATAAATAAATGAAACGTGCTCGTTTTAATATTATTTTATTATATCATAATAAAAGTTTAAAGAGTATTACAAAATAAAGCTATTATACATAAATAACTTTTTTTTGTTTAAATGAAGAGGATGATCTTTAGATACTCTTGCAATTATACAAATTTCATAGAGAACGTGAATGCATTTTGCATACTTAATTATAGGTTCATTTTCGATGTCTTATTTATTGTGACTCGTGAAAACCCTGGATATGCCATGTGGAACCCCAAGGTTCCGTGGAACACATTTTGAAGACGACAGATTTAAAGGGTTAACATATATGATAATTGCATACAGTAATATTAAAAAGTCTTAAAATTAAATCCTACTGAACAGTGGTCCTTCAATTATTTAGATACTACAATTATTTTATGTATTTTATATCGATGTGTCATAACGAACCCCTTGACGTTTAAGAGGAGTCAAAATCTCGGACCTTCTATTGTTAATGGCCGAATTTACAAACATACGCATGTTTTAAATAATTCATCATGAGTTCGTAAGAAATCTGAGACATTTTTTTTTCTATTTGAAAACATGTCCTTAGTTTAAATATGACTCTTTACACACAATCTTAACGGTAACATTTTTCTCCTTAAGTGATGCCAATTAAGTCATTTTCTCATTTTAAGCAAACCAAATATCAAATAAGTTTGTGTACTATTTCACAAAAAAATCAGCTCAAAAATCAGTAATTTCAGTCAAATATTCTCTAGAAAACTGGCATAGTTTCTAAAGTTTTAGTCGATTTTAAAGAGAAAATATGTCTAAAATATAGCTCTTCATCTCTCTCTTTTCCTTTCATAAAAATTTAAATTCCACATGACACTTTTATCCATATACGTTTTTCTGACATTTCTTTTTAATTAAGTAGTAAATTGTTTTTATTCCTTAACTTTTAACGCGAGAATGCAAAAATTCCCCCTTTATTTGGTAATTAAATGCTGTGAATTAAAATAAATTCAGATTATTGTTCCACGAATTTTGTTTCAAAGTTCACACATTCTGCAAATAATTGATATCTTAAGTTAGAATTTTATGAAAAATTATTTATTTTAATAATTCATGAATATTTTATTGATTGAGGTTTTTGTTCTTGTGTTCATTTGAGGATTTTAAGCATCAGAAAAACATTGAATATGATCTAATCATTTAATATTTTTCAAAAATGTTATTCATTGCAAATTACGGTCTTACTTCATTATAAAAACATCATTTCTTCTATAACACCTAAGAAAAATTCACATTTTATTACCTTTGACCTTGATGTGTTTTAAAGTCTTAATTTTGGTCCCACAAAATTGAAATTTGCTTCTTGGCGAGTAAAGGGTTCTGCAGTTACCTTCCGTAAACACTTCTTACTTTGAACTTCAAAGGAATATTATTACGAGAAAAATCTCCAATTTCCTCTAGAGTCAGGGAATAAAATCCATTTTATTATTTTTCTTTTTTACATATAAAGATTTGATAGCTTCTCTTAAAATATTGAAATAAAAAATAATAAATGATCGCTTTAAAAACATTTAACTCACTATCAAATGAAAAGTAAATATCTTATTTCTCCAAATATTTTTTTTAATGTGAAATACTTAATGATTCTAAAAATATTGGATTTTTAAACACACTAATACTTACTTTTAAAGCTTAATTTCCGTTAGTTATAGAATGTGGCAAAATTCGAAACTTACAAAACTATTTTCTGTCTTTTTCAATCGACTAATACACAACACTCGTGAACGGTGGGTTGCATCACTACCCAAAGGTATTTCCTGTCAATTTTGATTAACTTTTCGTTTAATCAATGCTAATAATGAATAGTTTCATAACTCGTCTTGTGCAAGTATTGAGTGAAATCTTTTGAAATAAAATAACTTAGTTTTCACACTCATGAATCTATTGATTAAAGCTTTAGAAGACTCAATTGCCTAAGTGTGGATGCCAAAATTGCTTATTTGCACAATAAAGTTGCCTTGTCAGAACTTAATAGACATGAATCCATAATAAATATTTTCATTTCAAATGGAAGAAGAGTCAGTTATCTTTTGAAGGGTTTGTATGTAGAATCATAAAATATAAGATTCATTTGTTCAACGTTATGGCACTTTAAGTAGAATGCACGTTAAATTAAAATAGTTTACGGTTCAATAATACATTTATTCTGGCAAATAATTTCGTTTAAGCCACTGATTCCTAAAGTGATCAATATCGACCTCAGGAGTTTATGACGTACATCAAGGTGTTCACGTCAACTAAAAATGTTCTTTTTTCTTTTTCTAAAAAAAGTATTAGGACTCTCAAGGGTGTTAAATTTCTCCCGAGTGTGGAAAATGTAAAAAAAAACTATTCGAATAGTTGTAATTCTTGGAAATTAAAATTTAAATAAGTAGAATATTTTTAAATATTTTTTTAAGGAATAAGGTTTCGAAACAGTTTAAAATGCTTAAAATATAATCATAATTTTAAAAATTAAAAGCATATGAGAATAAGAAACATTTCTGTACAGATATTAATTACGTTTTAAGTTGCAGATGATGTTTTATAAAATGGTAGATTTAATTACTCGCACTAAGTTAATTTATAAAGTTAAATGTATCATTCTTATACTGTAGCTATTTTTGTATAAAAAATGAATTTTTTTATACAACATTTAGATATTTTTGAATACAAAGTCTATATAATTTTAAAATTAGGTAGGTTTTAAAGAGTAAAATGCATTTTATAATTCTACTAAGTTATGTATATTCATCCCAGGATACTTTTTTTGTAAATAACATGCCAACGTAAAAACTACTTAATTGTTTATTACAGAAATGTGTGTGTGTTTCTTATTTTCATATGTATATAATTTTCAAATTTATGAATATATTTTAATGCTTTAGCACTTTCTGTAAATCTAATTCATTTATAAATATTGTGTAAGATATTCGAATTATTTAATTTCAGTTTCAAAGAATTGCGTTTATATGAAAATTGTTTATATTTACAGCCCTCGAAGAAGAAGAAGAATGCCCAAAGAAACCGTACTCACCTGACAAGGGTTTAGAGCTACAAACCGATCCCTCCGGAAACAGCCTCTCCCACGTCCAGACTTTATTGAACAAAAATCAAAGTTTACATTTTATAAACATTAAAAGACAGTAAAATAACAAAATACAAATTTAAAGGAAACTGCACTATATACATACATGTGTGTGAAGGCGATACAAATATGCAAAGCAAATATAATAAAAAATAAAAATAATAACATAAGAAGTATAAGAGAAGGATAAAAGAATATATATATCCCAACTTTCTAAATAATTCTGAAGAAAAAAAAGAAAAAGAGAGAAAGAAAGAGACAGGAAACAAAAATAATACAAAATAAAATGTTTTTACAGCCATCGAGACAAAATACACACTTCTGAGAATCTGTCAATGTTTTTTCTACGTTTGTGGGAATATAGAGCCTACGTTCATAAAAGAAAGACATGCCAACTTTTATTTGCTTGTTTTTCGTTCCTTTAAAAACCTCTAAACTTGTTCAGATGTTTTTGCTCATAATATCTATAATTTTCAACAAAACTTTAAAAAAATGCATAATTATTTGCTATGAACAGTAAGAATATTACACCAAAGTATGGAATAATAAGTTTATGTTTTCTCTCTTTTTTCAAGTACGTGAGGTTGAAGTGGCATTTTTTAATATAAATGCGAAATAAGTTTTGGTATTTCTCTTAAAAATCTTCAGGCAAAAGTACAGAAATTAATCGAAAATGTATACAATTTACATAAAATAATTCTTTTGGATATCTGGAAGTTTCAGAAAGTTACTGAGGTGATACAATATGATTAATATTCCTACCTTTTTTTTCTGAACATAGATGAATGATAATGGCTTTTCCACCAAGTGTTATTTTTAACTTTAGTCACGAGATGGTTATATGGGGTGTTACATACAACATGTGCTTATTTTCTAAATGCACGTAATACTACAATTGTATCTATATTACTATAATAAAGCAATTTAATTTTGAGTTAAAATAACAAAATAAATACTAAGCAATTTAAAAAAAATAAATTTTTCAAAATTTATAAAAAAAATATTTTTTTTGCAGTTTCAGCAGAAATTTAAGTATCCGTAGGTTTAGTTAAGACTAAGTTCATTTTTAATTCCGCATTTTATTTTATAATTATGTTATGTTATAATTATGTAATGTTTAAGTTAATCTGTTAATTTAATAAATATTAA
Source organism: Trichonephila clavipes (assembly GCA_019973935.1). Taxonomy (NCBI): domain Eukaryota; kingdom Metazoa; phylum Arthropoda; class Arachnida; order Araneae; family Nephilidae; genus Trichonephila; species Trichonephila clavipes. The sequence continues at coordinate 66,429 of BMAU01018703.1, read as the reverse complement.
GATAAAGTTGATGCAAAAAGTAGACTTATTTTTGTCTAAATACTAGACATACTTCTTTATTATAATGAGAGTAAAGCTATTTTTCTTAAATCTGCAATTTTTATGGATTTCTAATTTTGATTTCAATTTCCTATTTTGTAAACAATGACCCATTGAAAACTTTAGTACGTTTACAATGTAGCAGAGAATAAGAAACTTTGAAACACAATTATTTTTTTAGTTTCTCTTATTGGTTGAAATATATATAAGTTTAGTGTATTTCAAATGAAAAATATTTTTATTTCATGACTTTTATTTAATGTTCAAAAGGCAACAAATATCAGTTACATAATGATCATTTATGTAGAGACTAATATATATATTTATATAAAAGTTATAGTAAAAATTATGCTGTTAAAAATGAAGTCGTCTTCAACATCCAAATTTTGGGCGGATAATTTAAAAAATTTATTTTTAAAATATTTAAATAGATCTCATGATTCACAATACCATAAAGAAATACCAAAAACCTAATTCTGAGGCCAATTTAGACCCCTACATAAGAGCACTTCCACAGCATGGAGGTGCATATGTTTTTGTACCACATAAATTCATGGGATTAAATTCCTCATTTTTTCATTTACAAGTTTTTATATGCTCATCGGAACCAAAAATGTGGAATTTTCTGTCATCCTAATCAATTTGCTGCCAATTTTGATTTTTCTGAGAGTTAATCTCAAGAATCTATTTGGATCAACGAACCATGGAGGTGGAAGTGTTCTTGCGTAGGGGTGTAAATCGGCCTCAGAATTAGATAATTTTTTATGTTTTGATGGTATTCTGAATCCTGAGCTCTATTTAATTATTTTAAAGAGAAATTTTAACTTACCCACCCAAAATTTAGATATTGGAGACGACTTCATTTTTAAACGAAATAATGAAGACAAGCACGCTGTTTTCAATGTACGCAACTGGTGTCTATATAAATGTCCACAAATTCTGAAATACCTTCTCTATCACTTTATTTAGCTCAATTAAACATATTTGGTGAGATTTTGATTTAAAAAAATAGAAAACATGACATATATATATAAACACATAATGTGCAGCAAAAATAATAAGCACAGAAGAATCTAGAAAAATTTATGTAGAAATCACAAAAAAAACTGATTAAATCTATACCAAGACAGGTAAAATATGTTCTGGACACTAAAAGACATCCTAATGAGTACTATATTAAGAAAGAAATACAATATTTTGAGCTATGTTGAGATTTTTGTTAAGTGTACGATGATTTTTGTGTCATAATTTTTTAGTAACTTTATGATTTTTAATTTTTGATAAAAATAGTTATACTATTTTTAAAAAAATTGACTGTGTCATTTCATTAAGAACAAGTTGCAGATATCATAAAATAATTACACAATTCCATTATATTATTTTTTATAAGTCGAAAACATCAAATTTTATAGGAAATTGCAAGTGTACGAACACTTTTGTCGTCCTCTGTATATACCCTGCCAGATGCTCTGTTCTTTAGTCTTCCTACAATGGTTGGTTTCGCTCGACGTGTTAAGGGGATGGTGGACCTTCGCAAAGCCAAATTTTAGTCAAAATTGTAATTTTGATTTCTTATACTAATAATACTCATTATAATTCATAGAATAATTTTCTCAAACAATTTTATCATTTTATTGATAATAACTGGATTATTATTTTTATTTTACTGAAATTAATGTTTTAAATGCACTTTTTTTAGTTTGTAAATTTTGCTTTTTCATCGATACGTAAAATGCTTCTTGTGTTTCAAATTATACCATATCTCCTTTGAATTTTTCCCAACTTATGAAAGTTGATATAATTCATAAATTTGTGCATTAGTTTTCTAAAACATTTTACGGATCACATTTTGTGGTGTTTTGCATATCTTGAATATGTGATAATTGGTGAAATACTTCATATAATAGAGGAAATATATATTTTCCTCATCAAATTTTATTCTGAATTCAAAATTCATCCACAGATATATTTTATTGCGGTTCATATATGTATGAAACAAAAATTAAGTACATATCTCATAAAATAATGCGCAAGGAACACTTTTAAGAACAAGTTTAAAAATTTAATTTTTTTAAAAAAATAATTCTTATATAATGATTTTCTTTTCAAAAATATATATTTAAATTATGAAATATAATACTAATTTACTATTTTGATTCCTTTTTCAGCTAATTAAGCTGACAATTTAAGAAATTAGTTTTAATGGTCCACCGTCCCCTTAACAGCACGAGCTTGACTGTGGGCAAAACTGTCAATAACAGAGACATTATCAATCATTTAATAGATTTTGAAGACGAGCTGGAACAACTAGATTATATGACGGCGGATAAAATATATGATGGAATCCAGCTTTTCAACAAATCCGAAAATCATTATCTTAAAATACATACCGATTCAGAAAGGAGTTTTGAAATTTCAAAAAGAGCTTCGATCATGCATATATTTTTATCATTTCCTTTAAAACTAACTGACCAAATGAACATCGTCACAAACATTTATCACTTACTTTATGGTTTCAAAAAAAATGAAATTGTATCTCTCTAATTGTAAGTGACGAAACCAATTTTGAATTAATCCGTCACAGGGACGTGAGCGTTTTGGATTACGATGAGTAGCGGTGAATTATGTATATGGATTTTGAAAACTTTGACATGAGAAATTTTACGTTTTTAAAATGTTTCCATGTGTAAGGAAAGGGCCGCCCCATTCATAGGTGTTTGGGAGTTAGAATAAGGAGATCAACCATAGTGAGAATAATTATTGTTTATTATTTCCTTTACTATATTTCAACAACCCAGGGAAGGAAAAGCACATTACTATAAAGCAGTGCTTCTCAAAGTTTCAATTTTTACCACCCAATATTCAATCCTAATTAAAGTCGCTTCCCTTCAAACAATAACAATGTATTGAATTCAATGATATACTTTGATGATAAAACTACGATACGAATTTAACCTCTTAAATGCCACCGGAGTATATAAACTTCTCTGTCAGCCAAAGCGTCAATTTCTCGGGATGTATGTATACGTCTTTCCAAAGTAATACCTTTTCTGTGCACTGCTTTCCATAAAATTATTCTGTCGGCTTTAGAATGCAATCAAAGGATCTTGTCAATATTTGCGAAGGATTTACTTATTTTAGGTTATTTGCTTCTTTATTTCTCCTCCTCTCACACACTCAATGCATCCCAGACGTGCGCCTTTCGTTGAAAACGTTTGGCACTGGGAAGCGAATCGCGTAACTTTTAATCAGCACAGTTAAGGGATTATGAACCGTACACAAATTTATGAAGATAAGTGTTGATTTTTGTATGTGATGTTATAGGTGACAGAGTCCCAGGGTGTCAATGGTAATTATTAAACTTGCTCTCAACTAAGTATTGTTAAATTAATTATAAAAATCATTGTGTAGTACTGATACATTTATAAATGTATTATAACCGTGTAAATGTGTATTTTATTTTTTATTATGCCAGAATGTATTTAGTTTATTTACTTTCAATAAATTAATAATTTTTTTTAAATAATCTTTTGTTTTAGACTTTCCATTAGGCTCACGCCCCCTCGTAGAGTTGTCACGGCCCCCCAGGGGGGGATCCCCCCATTTTGAGAAATACTGCTATAAAGTACAGGAGCAAATACATGGAAGAAAGGACAGATAACGATTTGGATTACCGTAATTGCTTTCTCAGCTATTCGACCTCTGGACTCTAATATTCAATTATAACTTAAAGACTAAATTGTTAATTAACAATCTTTAAGTATTAAATTATTAATCGTCGAGTCACTCTCGACTAGCGTATCACTACTTTACGGTAATCATCAACTTCTATTACCTAATTTCTAACCTCTATCTTGTACCTAAAAGTTAATAGTTAAATTAAAAACTTTCATTTATATAAAGCACGTCTTCTTCGGCAGAAAGTTTTCAACATAACAACATTCAAAAGAAGTAAATTTCCCCTATAGGATTAGAGAGAGGTTCGAGAAAAGACCCGTCCCGTTACATATGTGCAAATTATGTTTTGTTCGAAAGTACTTTTTTATAAATTTGGTAAATAATTGACGTATTTTCTAAGTGCGAATTTTTTTGTCCTGTCCCTCTCAGCCGAATTTTTTTTTGTATTATACTGCCAAAGAAATTCTCTCTATGTAAGTATTTATAAAAACTTTTAGTAGTTTTTGTGTGGTGTCTTTTTATGCGGTCCCTGTCTTCCGCACGAAACCAGGTTTTAATGTAAAACCATAACAAAGACGTCTCTAATGGGAATATATATTTATAATATTTCAGTTTTTTTAAAATTTTTATTACAAATGGGCTGGATTTCGGCACGCAGACCCTTACTAAAACGGCAATACCCACAATTGTGATAGAAATTTTTTTTGAGGGCGACAAATTTCTATGGTTGAATTAGTATAAATTTAATCTCTCGTCGGATAATAAATAGTGCCATGATTTTAATTTTGCCGAGAGTGGCAGAGTTAAATTGTGACTAAAAAACTCTTTTAGATGCCACGTAATCACATGACATGCTTGCTAACGATTTTCACATCCAGAAAAATCTATCGACTCCAGCGGGAACCGAATCCTCAACCTTTATCTTACGAGACTATCAGGCTACCTCTAAGCTACCGAGCCGATTAAAAATAATCTGTAAGCCCTATATCGACAATGTTAAATTGAGCAACTCTAAGAATGTATAGCTAGAAAAAGATACCAAAAATGAAGCAGTTCAACGAATTATGCAAACGATATGGAACGCACAATTGTCCCACACTGATTTGGTATGATATACAGGAAGAAACCACAGAAAACTCCGCACTAATGTTTTGAGAAACAAAATCGATTAGGTGGGCATATTTTTTGTCGTGGAATCGACAATGAATCGTATCACAGATCGTATAGAAAATCTATGATCGTATTGTATTAAAAATTCGTATTAAAGATCTTCCAATGTATCGTATGAAATAAGCCACATCTTATTCTACTAAAGCATTTCTAGCAAATAAACAAAGCAGTTAGTGATGCTGACTGCAATGCCGTAGGGCCTGGGCTCGAATCCCGGAGAAGTTATGGATGTTTGTAAATGTATAAAGCCTTTGCGGCAGGGGGATACTCAAAATAAGTGGCCGGGTGGCATAAATAACAACAATAGGGTGACGCAATTGTACTCAGAATTGCAGGTTGTGATTCGTCCGCAATATGTATCAAAAAGTCATTACACGTGTTTACGACGGCATAAACACTGAAAAATATGCTTAACGCGAAAGATGTTGACGCCTGCGTAATGATGACTGCGAGTATGACGTATGCGTGAAGATGCCTGCGTGCGCACCTGCCAACCGGACTATATATGGTCGGAGAAGCTGAAAGATTTCAGTATTGCTGACGTGGGTAATAACTTGTTTACATCGAAACCCACAATAACTTCTGTTACCTTTTTGGTTTTATTAAAATTTTAGTCGGAAAGACTTGGTCCGTCATATTATTTAAACTCGTGACACTCACGAACATTTTTTGGTCCGTCGAGCCGGAGTCACGAACTAAAGCGCGATGGATATTTTAAAATTATAAACAAAACTAAAACTTCCTTAAAAGGAAGTATTACTAGAATTGCTACTTTCATGGACAACGTGTCCGAACATGTTGACATAACCCAGCTGGAGGTCAAACTCAAGAAAATTTACCAACTCCAGCGGAAAATTGAAGAATTGAAGGAGCTACTTTTTGGATTAGAAACCGCAAAACCAACAGAAGAAGCGGAATTCGAAGAAGATTTATACAAATGTGTGAAACACGTCTGGACGATTTGGAGGTAAGAGTTAAAAAATTGATTAACTCAATTAATGTATCATTGTCTGCAGTTGAAAAAAACAAATACGAAAATGACTGAGTCAGTTGTTCGCTTGTTGCAAATAAATCGTCAAATTCGGATTTAAAGTTACTAAATTGTTCATATTTTCCCGAAAAGGTGGGAAGTATTATAGGTGGAATTTTTGTTTGAGCAAAAGTTCCGCCTATAATACTTCCCACCTTTTCGGGAAAATATGAACAATTTAGTAACTTTAAATCCCAATTTGACGATTTAATTGCAACAAGCGAACAACTGGCTCAGTCACAAAAACGTTTTAGAAGAAATCTCTGTTATCACGGATTAATTTAACGGTACCGACAAACTATTATATGTTTGCATGAATTTTTTGCTCTTAACGCAAAATGATAATCACTTAACATGAAAAGGTTTCATTTTATGGAATGGATATAATATGGAAAACACTAGCCACGCAGGCAAGATTAAAAAAGGGTGTGAAATGAAAGAGATGCGGTTTTGTGTGTGTGTGTGCAAGTTTCATAGAAATCAGGAACGCTGGACTTCGAAATATCCTCGTAATACCGTGTAAAACTATGGTTTCCTAGGGAAGGGACGCCATTCTTTAATGTCCGTAACATTACGGTGGATGACGTCACTAAAACGTCGCCTGTGTAAATAGACAGGCGTGGTTTCCTAGAGAGCGGTGGATGGGAGCAGAATGGGATGTAGCAAGTCGTTACGATCGTCATAGCGGCAGCAACAGTTTGTTGCACGTTTTCCTCGACAGCGGTGGCAAAAACATGAGTTCCAATATTTTCTGGACTCCTGAAGAGGATGAAATAATAATAGATTTACAGATTCTTTTAAACTTTTCCAAATGTTTACTTTTGAGAAAAAGAATTTTATGAAAATTAATCCTTGGAATTACTTAGAAATAATATATGGTTTTTGTAATTCTTTAATTTCAATGAACTAATGCAACAAATAATCAAAATTCTTTGATTTCATTTATTGATATAATAAAATAACAATGTATGTAAAGTGTGTACAACACAGTAATTAGTTAAAAATTGTTTTCGTCACTTGAAGATACAATTTCAATCGATTTATTTTTCGACACCTTTTAGAGATAAGTTTTTGCAAACTTCACAATTACCAGATATGCATGATCAAAGCTCTTTTTGAAATTCAAATCTATCATCTATCTATCAAATTATTGAAAGTTTCATCTTCAATCAAGAATACGCTTCTAGTGCATTGAGAGAAAGCAATTGAACGTGCAATCAGGAGAAAGTTCATAAAAAATGAACAATGCATCTTGATGTGTACATACTCTTATGTGAATTGATCGAAAACATTACAGTGACGGCAAAGGTGTTGAAATTCGTATACCGCATAGAAAAGGACTGCACAAAACAGGTTCCACTGTATAAAAAAATGTGTATACAATATAAAAAAATATGTTCAATATACAGGTACAATATAAAAAAGTATGTTCAATATATACAAAAAAATATGTTCAATATAAAAAAAATACGTTCAATTTTTAAAAAATATGTAAGGAAAACACAATTAATGTTGCTTAGCATAATTTTTCTGCCATTCAACTGCTCCAGGGCCATTGCAATAATTTTTAAACATTTCAATGATTTGTGTGTGATTTGTTGTACCACGGACATTATGTTCAGTTAAGGGTAGGAAATTTTCAACCGGTAATGGGAGTGTACTGTCAATATGGGTTTGGCCTGGAGCAAGCACTTTTGCCTCACGCAAAATGTTGTGCAGTATGCACGCACATATTATAATTTTTTCTGTTGTTTCTGGAGCAGTTGAAATTGGACGGGAAAAAAAGCCTGAAATAACTGCATAATATTCCAAAAGCATTTTCAGTTGTCCGTCTAGCTCGAGACAACCGATAATTATAAATTGCTTTTGAAGCATCATGCAGCGACTGTAGCCTTGGATATGGCTTCATCAAATTTTGATGTAGCGCAAAGGCTTCATCCCCAACAATGACATGAGGTACAAAAGTGTCTGTTCCAGTTAGGGCTTTTGGTGGTGGTACATTGAATGTATTATTTTTTATTCTCTGCCCTATTTCACTCTTCAGAAAAATGCCTGCATCTCCTTCTCTACCATAGAAACCGACATCAACAGCTGTGAATTTACAGTCGGCATCAACAACTGCCAACATCACCATTGAATGGTAATCCTTGTAGTTGTAGAACAGTGATCCACTGTTTTTTGGAGCTTTGATTCTTACATGTTTCCCATCAATTGCTCCAATACAATTGGGAAAATTCCATTTTATAGAATATTGCTGTGCAATTTTTTGAAATTGACCCATTTTTGGTGTTGGCAATACTACGTAAAACATTCTTTTTATAATGGCCTCAACTACTTCTCGTAGGATCACACTTATCTACGAATGACTCACTCGATACTGGAAGGCAAGTGAACGAACTGACTCACCCGTGGCCAAGTGTCTGAAATAAATAAAATCAAAGTTATGTGACATTATAATAAATAAAATTATCATTTTTTGTCATTTATTTTTCCAAAATTAATAAAATAATTTAAATTGAGTTTTAAATGTATGTACATTAAGTACAAATTAGTTTTTTATTTTATCTATTTCTTTACATATATTTAACTTAATACTATAACTAGACTTATAATATATTATAAAATTCTTTAATTTTGACTTGTCTTTTCTTATTTAGTATTTAAATATGTGCTGATTAAAAACATTTCTTTATTGAAACCTTTCTACAAACTATAAAACTGTGATTTAAAAAATGACATTATATATATATATATATATATATATATCCATACAACACAGAAAATACATCTTGATTAATTGAACTTACCCCACAAGAATGTATAGCTTTTCTTCTGGTCATATAGGCTTTTTGTCCCTGTTGTACGGTTTGGATGTTAATTCATCCCGTATGTTATTTAGCACATAATCAAACAATACTGGCGTCAAGCGAAAGTATTGTCTGAATTTTTCGTCATTGCAGTGGAGATGGCAACGCGCTAAAATTTTGAAAGCTCCTTCAGAAGACCTATTCTTGAATAATTCTCTTTCTTCAGAACGATTTTCTCTCTGATGATGATTGCTCATCTTCCAAATACAATATCAACGCTACATCTAAATCATCCATTTTAAGATTGTTTACAGCTACGGACGTAAGTACAACAGGTCGCTATCCTAGGAAACCACTCGATCAACGTTAACAGACAGCCGTCTTTTCTGTGACGTCATCCATCGTGATGATTACGACCGCGAAAGAACGACACCGCTGCTCTAGGAAACCATTACTTAACACGAACAATGTTTTTTTTATCTGAGGTACTTTCACCCCTACAAACGCTACACAAAACTATCTCACTTCTCATCGGCTGTGAAATTTGGTGGCGAGTGCATCGTTGTGTGAATAAAATTCAATTAGTTGGATTCGCGTTTTATGTAGCATTTGAAATTTTTCTTTCATATCAAATGTTTCATATTAATCGTTTTTCTCAAATTTATTTTCGCCATCATGATTAATATTCATTATTTCATCAAGTTCTTCCCTTGCTCTTGATAAGTTTCACCTTCATCCAATAAGGATCAGAGATTCCCATTTTCATTATTTTTGTTCTGTTCATTTGTATTTAAAAAAGTTAATGAGCCCTACAGCACAGCAATCAATACCTCTAAGTCATTCACAATAGAAAAATGTAACCTGTTCATAGAATATATTTTGTAACGAAAGTGGTCGCTTGGAAATCTCAGTCAACTCAAATACCTTAAGACACTCATTCTAAAACTTTCAATATTTGTGACACAATATTCAATCATAATTTTCATTGCGCCCTCTTCCCTCTCCATACAATTACAATGTGTTGGATTCAAAAGTACTATATTTGGATGCTAAAGCTACAATACGTGTTAAACCTCTTAAACGGCACATGCATATATAAAAGTCTCGTTCAGACAAAGCGTTACTTTTCCTCTGCGTATATATACGTCTGTCCGAGGGACGATCTTTCCTGTGCACTGCTATCCATAAAATTATTCCAAAGGCTTTGGACTGCAATTAAAGTCCTCCATGACAGTTTTTTTCATTCTAAAATAAGTAAATACTTATTTTAGAAGATTTGCTTATTTATTCCTTTCCTCCCTTCCCTCCTAATACATCGCATACACACGCCAACGAGGAAAACGGTGGTATTTGGAGCAAATCACGTGATTTCGAATTGTCAGTTAAGAGATTATTTATAAACCGTACAAATTATCAAGACCAGTTTTAATTTTTGTATATACTTTTATGTTATAACAAGACCCTGAGGTCACTGGTAATTATCAAACTTGTTCTTAACTTTATATTGTCAATTTAATTATAAAATACCTAGATCAGTACTGATAAATTTCAAAGTGTTTTTTTACCAGTGTAAATGTGTGTTTTATATTTTTAAGTATGACAGGATGTATTTCGTTTGTTTACGGATTGGAAGGTTAGACACCGAGGTGTAAGCACGTTCGCCGAGCGAGCTACTACGTCTGGCATTACTGCGCACTTTCTAGGTCGTACTTACAGCTCTTTTCAGAGCTAAGTCGACTTGCTGATCACAACTATAATCTAAAGTTGACGACCATGGCTTCGAATGCTGATCTCCCCACGGATATGGACTTTCAAAATTCTACACTCCCAAAATCTGGAAATTTAACCCCGCAACGACTGAGCGGACCAACGCCATGTGCAAAACTCGAGGCAACCAAGGCCGACATCCGTCGCTACACCCTGATTGTTCAAGGCTTCGAAAATATGATCTCCTCTCTAAGACACTCAAATGCCCAGGATGAACATGACCCCAACTTCGTTGAGATGGTCAAGCAAGGTTCCATGTACGAAGATCTTCTAGAAAAAGCGGTAAGTGAATTTGGCAAACTACATTACTCTAATACCCCTGACTGCGCTGTACATGAAACCCCCACTTCATCTCCAGTAAAGTCCCAACCTACTAAAAGAAAGGACGAGGATGGCTTCACCTCTCCCCCCTCAGGGAAAGTATCTAAAAATAACTTAACCTATAAAGAAAATTTTAAAATTAACTTACAAAATCGTTTTAATAATCTACAACCCAAGGATACGAAAGCAGCAGGAACTTCCCGAACCAACACCACCAAAAACACCACATTAATACCTAGAGCAAATAATCCCGGATCTAAAAAGCTCCCACCTCCAGTTTTTATAAAATATACGAAAGATCATAGAATTCAAATGAAAACACTTAACGACATATACCCTGAATTACGTAGCAAACTCACCGGTGAGTACATAAAATTATACTCTGACACAGATGATGAAAGACGTGAATTAATTCACAAACTCGACGAACTCCAATTTCAATACTTCGCCATCAAACCTAAAGCTGAAAGACCTATACAAGTTGTAATCAAGTGACTTCCCCGAGATTCCAACCCTCAAGATATAAAAAATGACCTAGATGAACTAGGATACACGGTCAATAAAGTTTCTCAACTTATCGGCCGAATTGCTAAACAACCTCTTCCAATATTTCTAGTCTCACTCCCCAGGAACATTTTTAATGCAAACATTTTTGAACTCAAAAAAGTAAGCTACATGAACGTTACTGTGGACGGATACGATGGCAACGGGGTTACCCAATGCTATTCCTGTAACCGATTCCACCACACAGCAGAAAATTGCCACCTCATGCCAAGGTGTCTAAAATGTGGCGAACTCACCAAACACGCCATTGTCAAATAGAAAGGGTCGAAAAACCCTACTGCATTAATTCGAAACATACGGACACATGGCAAACTACTCCGGCTGCCCCAAATTCCCCAAACCTCGTAAAGGTGCCCAAGAAAAAACAAACACCTACACAAACATAGTTAATAGCATAGTCAGACCTGGAACATCATATTCACAAGCTGCAAGTACCTCCAACTCAACTAACACGCAACAGATGGCACCACATGTCAAGGGATCTCCTGCTGCTTCAGTAACAAACCAGGCCAATCAATCTAACTTACCGCTCCCCCCTACAGTCAATTTTAACAATAATGGAACGTTTGATATGAATTTCATCACTCAAACACTTCAACAAACAATATTAGCCCTCGCCTTGCTTACCCAACACATTGGTAACGCAACAAGTCTTCTCCCACCTTTACAATCTAAGAAATCAAAAAATAAAGAACAACGCAAAAAAGAATTACACGATCTTTTCGAGGCACTCATAGAATATGAAGATGATTAGTCGAACATTGATTGGCCTGGGTTTGTGTTCATGTAATGTAAACGGCATACTTAGTAAAATAAACGAATTTAAACTATTTGTAGAGAAGTACTCTCCCGACATTATTTTAGTGCAAGAAACAAAACTGAGACCTATACACAACATTAGAATAGCAAATTACACAAGTTACAGAAATGATGAATTCAGAATGATGAAATGATGAATTCAGATCAACAGTAGTTGTGTGATTTTCGGCGATTTTAATGCCACACACAACGCCTGGAACTGCTCCAACAATTCCACACGGGGAAATCAACTAAAAAATTTTACAGACACTCTTGATATCTAAATTGCATTCCCCGACACCCCGACCAAATTCGGGCACAATTCATCTAAAACATTGGATTTCGCGGTCATGAACAACTTTCACAATACCCCTACACAATTCTCTCTATTCAGGAACTTTCTTCCGACCACAACACCGTTATTCTTAATTTTTCTTTTAATTCTAATATTCATAAGGATAATACTAGAGCAGTTACCACCTGTTGGTCAAAATTTTCTGAGTACATTAATAATAACATTCATATTTCGGATTTTCAAAAAATCACAAATCCCGATATCTTAGAAAATAAAATCAACCTTTTCACCGAAGCTGTCCGCTCCGCCTACGAACACGACTCCCGACCAATCACAAACATGAATCACACACTCCACAACACATACAAAATCTCATAAGACAGAAAAATAAAGCCAGAAAAACCTTTCAATACACTTTAAATCCCATTCATAAAACAAATTATAATAGACTACAGAAAATGATTAAAAAAGAACTCTTAAGAAATTCTCTGATCAAACCTGGAAAATTAAATTAGAAGCAATGAATACACAAGATAACACCTTACGGCAGTATCAAAAATATTTCCGTAAAAGCGTTCAGATATCCCCTCCTTAAATAATACGGCAATCACTGACGAACAAAAAGCCGAATTATTAGCAGAAACATTTCAAAGCAATTTCACAGACAACATAAGACCTGCAAACTTTAATACTAACATCGATGCACTTGTAACTAACGCGTTAAAAAATTTCTTTACTAACCCACCTTCTACTCCTATCACACCAGCTGACCCGATTGAAATCATTAAGTATGCCAAAAAATTAAAAAAACAATAAATCCCCAGGTGCCGATATGATCTCAAATAAAATGATCAAAAAACTTCCACTTAAAGCCGTTTTAACTCTTACCTTCCTAATTAATAAAATTCTCAAATTAAGACACTTTCCTAATAACTGGAAAAATGCAATTATTTTCCCAATTAAAAAGCCAGTCAAAAAAAATCATCATCCTACAAGTTAGAGACCTATATGCCTTCTATCTTCCATAAGTAAAATTACTGAGCATATCATCCTCTTAACAGAATTAATATATATACTTTCATTTCAGATACAAACTTTATTAACCTAAATCCATATGGTTTCACAAAGCGACTCTCTACTTCCCACCCACTCCTACGACTGACTGAGAAAATTGCTTCTGGATTCCAGAGGGTCAGGTCCACTGGAGCTGTTTTTCTGGATATTCAGAAGGCATTTGATCGGGTCTGGATTGGTGGTCTAATTTACAAACTCATAATTAACAATTTTCCACCCGCTCTAATACACGTAATCAACTCGTACCTCACTAACAGATCATATCAAGTTCGTGTTAAGGATACACTCTCCAATGTCTATAACGTCAGCATAGGGGCCCCGCAAGGGAATTTACTTGAACTAATTATATTTAATATTTACATTAATGACATACCTACACATCCACAGACAAGTCTCAATATCTACGCGGATGATACTGCCATTGCAACAACATACAAAAATCACAAATACATCACCAAATAATTAAATAATCATTTAATGCTACATGAAATTTACTGCAACACATGGAAAATAAAACTAAACGTTGAAAAAACTGTTGCAGTACTATTCACAAGGAAAAGAAAAACTGCAATACCGCCAACACTATCTTCCACACCACTCCAATGGTCTCAAAACACAATTTACTTAGGAATCTTGCATGATAGTAAACTCGCATGGAAACAACACATTTTACATGCGCGAAATAAATTCCGGAACACTCTAAGATTAATTTACCCTCTAAATTGCCGGAATTCTACAATGACTATGGAAAATAAGGTACTTCTTTACACTGCCGTTTTGCGGTCCATTTTAAGTTACGGTAGTCCTGTGTGGGGATACGCTGCTAAAAGCAATTTAAAAACGCTAGAAATTTGTCAAAATAAAACCATTCGTATGATTGTTCATGCGAATATGTATATGAGAAATATTCCAATATATACGAAGCACTGAAACTCCCGAATTTTAAAAGTTACATTAAAAAACTTGCCACAAAATTTTTTGATTCCTTACCTCTAACTAATAATTACCCCATTCTTAATCTTGAAAGCTACACTCTCCCCATGATAACACCAAAAGACCAAGGAGAATTCTTCTTGACTCCTATAATTCACCCTAACATTAAATAACCTCATTTGCCTGTTGGCAAATGACCTGCTAAATTTTTTATTCTTATTTATCTAATGTTTTTCTTTTTTAATTTTATTACCTAATTTCAATATACCACTCACCCACACAGGCTAATTTCCCATTCAATTCAAATATACTTACATTAACATCAGGGCAGCCAATCAAATGACAGTTCACTTTTCACCATCGTCAAATCGCAAGGAACCTACTCAGCTACTTCAGGATGAACTTTTTCCAACTTCGACTTTCAATAAACCGCACCTTTCCCCTACTTCTCAACGAAAGTCAGGCTGTTTCACCTCATCAAGGACTCTAACTCTCCCAGGCACTATTAACATCTATGATATGGGATGGAGGCTTGCTTCGCGAGCCATATGGCCAGCGACAGACAGCGATAGCGTTGTTTGTTTACTTTCAGTACAATAGTAATTTTTTAAAAAAATTTGTTTTCGACTTTTCAATATGTTCGCTCCCTCTTTGTAGCGTTATCAATCCCCCAAGGTGGGCACACCCCACAATTTTATAAACCCTGCCTTAAAATTGTGAAAAACTTTTGCAACTCCCAAAAAAGAGGGAAATATGAGACAAATACATTTTAGTTCCCTAGAAGACTGTCACACAGTAGCATGCTCACTAAGTCATTGGTATCAAATAAACAGTTCTCCCAGAATTACAGATTTCATGAACGTACAGTGATTCCGTGCCCAGGTGGACCACTCTTGGTCTAAATACAGTTTAGAGGTTAAAAAGATGAAGGAAAGATGGCATATTTTTGAAATATTCTAACTTTTTTTGAATATTTTAATAAAAAGGACTTTTTGCCTACATAAATTTGAGCCTATATTAAACACAGAAGCTGAACTAAAATTTCTCAAACATTCACATTTTCAGAATTATGCTTGAAATAATATATAGCTGGTGTTTTAATTTTTTTTAAAATTTATCTAATCTCTGAATATTAAAATATGAATATACCCATTTCTAAAGTTTGAGCATGTACCAAGTCTTATGGGAAGGCTTTGAGTTTTTGAAATGTAAGGCTTGTCAGCCCTTTCATGATGGGTTCATTGTTCTCTTGGGCTTGAAATCAGATTTTGCAAATGTAAATAATTTATTTTTTACAAAATTCAGTGAGGTTAATTTGTGGTTATATACGGTGAGATATAGCATAAATTTCACTGAGACAAGTACCATTTCAGAATTTCTTTTTGAAATCAAATTAAAGTTTGTAAGCAAAGAATATTAAAGAAAGAAAAATTAAATTAAAGTAATTTTCTAAACCTGTTACAAATAATCTGTCACAACACACACACACATTTTAACCTACTTTCAACTTTTAAATGCCCTTTTCTGAGATTTTCAAACTACGTTTGAGATTGTATTTTTTAGTAATACCGCAGTAGACAATAAGAATTCAGATAGTCATATTGAAAAAATATACGTCATAGTACAATATAAAATGATCAGCTAATTAATTAATTAGGAACTTGATGACCCTATCGAAGATTTGACATAAAGGTTATAAACAGATATCAGCAATTTTGAATTTGAAAAGACATATCCGTGTTTTGTTGCGAATTATGGAATATATCGTGAGAAAGTTTTTAAGGTAAGGTAAGTACTTTTATGAAAAATTTAAACATTATAAATATTTTCTTATATAGGACTCAATACCAATAAATACTAATATTTAACTAACAATATTTAAAATAATTCACCTGAATTTCACAAAAAGCACAAATATAAGTGAAATTTTGGCAATAATTTTTTAAAAACTTCAATTTAGTTAGAGAAAAATATATTGAATATGTATCAGTAAAAGTATTATTGAAACAAAATAGATGCATTTATTTAGAAAAGTACTAACATTTTAACATTTTAGTAAAATTTGAAAATTTTAATGCTGATTGAATAATTTTATGAAACAATTATTTTATTAATTAATTTTATTTTAATTTTACTCATTCACATGGGTTTCTTACGTTTTAAATGGTATACTTAACCACAATAAGAAATTTAATTTTTTAAAACAAGTAACCGTGTAGCAAATGTCAATAGGACATTTAATTTGAAAATGCAAAAATTCAATATTAGGTAAGCAAATACTACCCAAAACCGAAAAGTATGTCACAGGAATCTATGAGACAAAGATGTTTAGGAACATGTGATATAGAGCAAGAATTCATTAACATGACTACTTGGCTATCGCGACTGGCTCTACTAATGATACAACCTCTGACAAAAAGTTCGGTGAAAGAGGTCAGAACTGCCGACCAGGCAACACTGGTGAAACAAAACGCTGCACACGCGTAGCGTCAGAGAAAAGGAAAGTGAATGAACAAAATATCAATTTAAAGTTTCGTTTTAAACTTGGCAAAACACTAAAAGAAACATATGCAATGCTGGTACGTGTTTATGATAAGCACTGTACATGAAGTGTGTGTACGAGTGGTTCGCACGTTTTTGAAAAGCTGGAAGATGTTTCTGACAACCCTCATATAAGAAGGCTGGTGACCTGTGTTAGTGACAAAAACATTAAGAAAGTGAGGAAATGATTCATTATATATCGTCAATTAACTATGCGCATCATAGTTGATGAACTGCAGTTTAACTGCGAATCCGTGCAAAAATCGTTGCTCAGATTTTAGGGATGAGAAGAACGTGTTATTGATATTTCCAAAATCCCTAACATTAAACGAAAAAGCCAAGGCTTTTGAACTCCATCCCCAAAAAAGACTTATTGGAAAGTTTCTAGGGAATATATAGAACAGAATACATACACAGCAGTGCATAGTTACTGGAAGTGACGATTTCGAAGGGCAGTAAAGCAACTTCTCTCTCTCCGTTAATATTTCATCTATGTTAATGTTGCATGGCTATTCACCGAACTTTTTTATCAGGAGTTGTATTACAAGTTTAAATCAAACCTAAATAACCTATAACATTTAATTCGTACAAAGAAAATAAATCCTCAGTTTAATGGATGATATTTAACACTGCTTATAGTGACGTTTTGAAATATGTTTAACATAGTTTTTTTGCAACTTTAACGAATACTAAAAAGAAAAGAAAATGCTATTTGCGTAGCTCATTCGAGTACTAAGAATCGTTTATTGCTATTGGCGAATTGTGCAACTTATTTTTAAAAATGTGGCATCAACTAAAGATGCTTTTTTTAACTAAAACGTCAAGAATAACAAACTTCTTCAGGTCCTTAGTGTCACAAATCTGTAATAAATAACATATAAACACGTTTACAGTGGTAAAGATTCCGCTTTAAGAAGTAAGAGTATATTAATTTCATACCATAAAGCAACACGAGGCTATATGCGAAAGACCTCGTTATATGATCCTTGGTCAAATGACGAGGGCGACAACTTTTCTCTTTCTCAACAATCACACTATGCCCACGGGAGCACTTTGAGCCGAAAAAGTGCATCGGCCCTTCTATAAAATGAGTCTAATGACTTTAGTAAGTAAGTAAATATAAACATCTCACTGTTCAGCTATTGGAGGGCTTTTGGTGACGAACCTGGTAAATTTTAACCATAATCAAGTGACGAGATGACACCAGAGCTGGTACCCCCTCTTATATTTACCACATGGTTCAATGGAAGGACTTTTTTAGCCTGGAGAGCTTAAACGTACATCGGCCCCCTCTGCATGTAAGGTCTTCCGTAATCTTGATACGCTGGTCACGAGTCCGTTACCTTGACCACTAGGTGACTATATATATAAAGCTAAGAGTTACGCTATAAATAAAAATAGATTATACGTAATACAATTTTAATTTCATTCATACATTTTTTAATCCATGTAAAGTGTCATAAACCACAGAATAAGAAATATTTTAAGAAATAAATATTTTTAAAGAATATGAATGTGACGTTAATGACAGTTTTCGTTAGAATTATTGAATAATCTAAGCCAAAAATTACTGCTAAAATGTGATTAAATGTATTTATCTTAAATTATCTTAATCATTACTTTCTAAAGAGCTAAAAACGTATATGTTATAATTGTCATTGGATTCAATTGGATTGTTTTGGAGCTATCTGTTTTTCTTACACAAATTATTCTGAACATTTTTTTCAAAAAAAAACCAAAAAACAATACAAATGTTCTAATAAGCCAGATAAAGTAAATGCTTTAAAAAAACAACTGAAAAAATTATCTAAATTTATACATTACCCCTTCTTCTTGAATATTTATGTGTTTTTTTTAAATGTAGCCCTAACATCAAACACCCAAATATCACTCTTTCTACATAAAAGGATACCCTCTACAGAGGTAACAAAAATGCTTTTCGTATTTTATGATATAGGTTGTTAAAAGATCAATGGAATGTAGAAATGTTTCTTAAATGCTAGAAAAATAAAAGTTAAATTCAATAATTACGGTAATTGTGTAAAATCAGAGTAGTGCTTCAGGAGTTCTTAGTAAATAATTTTTTTTCGCCGAGTTTCAAAGTTTAATTTTCCTATTTTGACATAGAGGTTGTTTTTGTACAGGAATAAAAATATCTTCCGTTGTTTACTCATTTTTTTTGAAGAATGGGAAAATTTTGCTATGCCTTGAACATAATTGTATTGTTTTAAAAGTAGGAATCGGTGTACTGTAGTGTTTTTATCGTTACTAAAACTGCCCGCTCATTTTTTCATCCAGGTTAAGTACGTAAGCGGAACTTTATCACTCGAAATTTTGCCATCTCCTGTACTAGGCTGTCGCGATTAGTTCTCTGGAGACACAAATACTTCAAGTTATCGAGCAACTTTTGGCACTTCCACTTGGTTGTTTCCACAACTCTTGTGCCTTTGATTCCCCCAGGAGTCAATTTATAACCATACTTGTCTCATCAGTAAAACAAAAACTTTTAAAGGACGTCTACAAGCACTGTGGGGGGTGAATATATAACATATTAAGATCGATTCAGAAAGGTAAAGCATATCCCGGACACACAGACATGCAGACTAATATGTAATTCCTTTATAATAGATATTAACACGGCATTGTCCACACCAAGGAATGGAGCAGAACTTCATTCCCACAGGTTTCCTGCCTACATTCCGTTTTTTCCATACTATTTGTAAACAGAGGTACAATATACAGAAAAATAGTAAATACAGTAAGTTTATGAAACTTCAGATGGAAATTTTTGTTGTGCTTATAGGGCATTCAGTACAACGTGTATACACTTCCCCTCCTCCAAAAAAGTGCGAAGTTTTATTCGATCCTATTTTATAAAAAAAACTTCGTTTAAGCATTGATTGCAGGTTTTTACATTCTTCTATAAATTGAAATCCAAATACTTCTGAAATCTGTGTCTAGTTTGTTGTTTAAAAGTGGATTCTAAGGACTTTATATATATATATATATATATATATATATATATATATATATATATATATATATATATATATATATATATATATATATATATAAAAGCATCTGTCTCATTTATACCTGCAACGTTCAATTACAACAAATACTGTCTTACAGGCCAAAGATTACATTTTCTACTAATTAAATATGATGTGGATGGTTTCTCAACAACGATACTTCTCGAGGAGTTATGTTATGCAAAAGAATTATTTCAGATTTTGACCGAAACTGATGTGGATGGAACTGTAGATGAATCCATTGTATCACCATAATGTATTGCTTAAAGTAGGAGGCAGTTCCATTTTTTATTGGGTGTATCTTTTAAAACCAAACATAGAGAAGCTAACTACTCGTTTCTGTGAATTTAAATATTTTGCTTTTTATTTTTATTTTCTCTTATGGTTCCAGCAACATTTTTTTCTTCAAAAGTTCATCTGAAAGGAAATTAGATGTATACCCGTTGTCTAATTTTAACTTATGCTCTTCGAAAATTTTTCTTTGTATCTTCCTACAAAACATTTATTTTAAACGGTCTCTTCCTCTTCCAAATCTGGATCAATTTCAGTATAGAAATCATACCTGCTATTTTACTCTTCATCATTCAATCCAGTTACATCATCATCACCAATTAACTTTCTTCATCCGAAAATACTGTAGTACTACCTATTAAGTATTGTATTTATTAAATAAACCTAAATCTCTCGTATTCCTTCATCAAAGCAAAAGAAAGATTTTAAAGCATGCTCGTTTATTCAGAAATGTAATTGCATTTTACCCGAAAAACATACCCGACATTCCCGAAAGACATACGTGAAAATCTACGGTATCCAAAATAATACATTTGGATTTCGCTTACAAGCTAAGTCCCCTCAAAAGATATGACCTAAAAGTTTTAAAAAAAATTTAAAAAGAGCATTAATGAAAGTTATACGGGGGGTATTACATACCCTCAGCGAAAACTGCTAGGAATGAATTCTGTTGGGTTGGGGGAAGGGGAGATATCAGTTATCTTTTTTTAAGCTTCGTGACTTTATTTCAAATGTAACAGATTACCAATTTGGTCAAATTTGGCCCACATTGTTCTATAATTTGTTGTCATTCTAAAAGTAGCATCAAAATGCCTCTCTCATAGCAGTGTTGGATCCTATCGGGGAAAACCTCCAGTAATGGATTTTCTTAGTCGTCTCTTAATGCCAATTTCCTTATACTCAGGTAATTTTAAAATTGAAAAAAAAAATCGTGCCGTCTTCGTACTATATGGTGAATCATCCAAACTTCCAACCAAGCGCAATGGGTTTCTGGTGATTCACTAAAACGTGCTTGGCCTGGCGTTGTTCTGATGGAGCACATCACCTTTCCTGTTGACCAATTATAGCCGTTTCTGATCATTCGCTAGCTTCAAGCCTTTCATTTGTGGACAGTAGAGATCTGGATTTAATGCCTGTACATATGGAAGCTACTCATAAATTATTCCTTCCCAGTAAAAAAAATGGCTCAGCAGAACCTTCCTGGTATGGCCACCATTTGAGCTGCTTCATCACGTTTTTACCACTCAAAGTTTCTTGCCATATGTAACCTGTTTCTTATCCCCAGTCACCATCCGCTTAAGAAATAGTTCGATTGCATTCCTTTTAGCCAAAACTTTGCAGATGGATCCATCGTATTTTGTCTTAATTAGCGTGTTACCCAAAACTCAAGCTTCTTTCCTGGTGCAAATGGTTTAAAACTGTTTTGTATTCAATCTTTGGAACTTGAGCGATTCTGACATGCCGGTCTACTTCAATCATTCCTGTGATTTCATCGACATTTTCGATCATGTCATAGTCATCGGTCCCATAAACACTACTCACAACGTCTGCCACCTAACATGCATTTTCACCTTTATCAAAGAAAAAGTGTTAAATGTAACGAATTTTCTCTTTGTTAACATCAAAATTTAATAGCGTTCACACATTTTTCTTAATTGATTACACTAAGCTATAAATGGCAAAATAATGTTTAAGGCAAACTTTATCGTTCTAACGATTATAAATCTGATATTGTTTACACGATACTTTGTAAGACATCGATCAGTAAAGCCAGCTACCGAAAAAAAGAGGACTTATTTTGTACAAATATAAAAATTACACACTTTGTAGATGAATTGTATTATGTTTATTTGCTAAACGTTCATACTCTACTATAAGCAATTCGGCATACATGTATAATGCCATTTATAAAATGACATGAAGAAAAAGAATTAAACGAAAGCTGTGTTTAAAATCATAACAATATATATTACGTTTATTGAACAAATTACAGTGGTATGTAACATTTTGTAGTAAGTTTTCTGAATTAGAAGAAAGAATTTTATCACATTTTATCAATAAACATTTCCGAAAGCAACTGTCACATCAAACATTATATGATAAACAATGACAACCATGCATGAATTATATTATTCAAACATTATTCTACAATTAAAAATAAGTTATATTCATAAAAATTACAATATATCGCCGTTACACATGCACTTTGTAAATTTTGCTTTTGAGAATTTTTGAATACAAAGCCTCGACCCTTTATCATTGTAGTCAATTTCAACAAAATCCTTTTCTTAAATGTTGCACAGTCAACATATAAAGTCAAATGCTATATTCGGTTTCTAAACATGAGTGGTTACAGTTTTCCATTTTTGCACAATATGCGACTTTACGTATTAACTCATAAACTCTTCCATGAACTAGAAAATTTACGAAAAAAAAGGAAAAATAAAATTATAAAATGTTTTATAAGAAATACAATTATGGCTGCCTGTTAACATCAGCGTAGCTGACTGCAAAATTTTACAGTTATACTGTCAACGGAGCAGAATCGTAAAAGTTCGAAACCAATATATAAAAAATCAAGTTTATACATAAGTAATTCAACAATGTGTGAAAAAAGATCCTAGTCAATCTTTTCAAATTCAAAATTATTTACATTGTAATTAACAAATTCATTTATTGATAATGGTTCGCTCAGTCCTAAAATATGGGTACCAAATCTTTCAAGTAGAATCTCCTACAAAATTGAAAAAACTGGAGAGAGTGCAACTCATTGCTGCGAGGATTATCACGGACCTTAGATATAGTTGCCTTAATGACATAGGTCTGTACGAGGTAGACATCCAACCTCTAACTATAAGATTCGAAGTCAACTCCTACAGGTATTTTAACAAAATTAAAAACTTTGGTTCCTTCAATAGAACCTCTTCTTTCATATTACATTGGACAAATAATCAACATTTAAAGCGAGACAGCCCACTTAATTATATGCTTAAACATGTTTTTATCGATTTCAATGTTGACACATCTACACTTTTTAGCTGTATCACACCTCTTGATTCTTTTAATCATGTTGAAGTCCGGGAGGAATTATTGAACAGTAATCCCAAGCATAGCAGACATCCAGAATTACTCAGACAACTTGCCCTTGGAGTAATAAATGACATATA
This sequence comes from Trichonephila clavipes, assembly GCA_019973935.1. Classification (NCBI taxonomy): domain Eukaryota; kingdom Metazoa; phylum Arthropoda; class Arachnida; order Araneae; family Nephilidae; genus Trichonephila; species Trichonephila clavipes. Next base: position 42,922 of record BMAU01018703.1, on the reverse strand, counting down.
CCCGATCAAGCCTTGATTATTTACACAGATGGTAGTCATTCGGATACGGGTAGAGCAGGAAGTAGTATTTTAGTATCACTCCCGAGAATGATGTTAAAATCATGATCAGGAATTCTAAACTCCGTTCCGTGCTTAGATCGGAACCCATTGCTAATAGTTGTGCTTTCAATCATGCTCTCAACTCTTATAAGAACAGCATCTGGATCATGTTAGACAGAAGAAGCTCCATCCAACATTTGAAGAATTGGCCAAAGAATATAGACAGTTCAGGTCTAGATATTTTATCCAAATTAGGCTTGGTCAGAGGAAACAAGTATGTCTCCAGTGGATTCCATCACATGTGGGTGTGTCTGGGAGCGAAGCTGCTGATGAGTTGGCTGGTAGGGGGTGGGATCTCTTTAACCCCAGTTCCACTGTCTTAAACCATTCGGAAATTTATTCCTCCCAAAGAAATAAAGTCAATTTGACTTAGCGAAAACCTTCTGCTCACCACTGTACGCATCTAAGAGTCCTGGGCTATCTATACAGTGCAGGAGTTCTAGGGCTCATCAGACGGCCTTGGCGCGCTTTAAAAGTGGTCACCTGCGTAGTATGACTTTTGTGCAGGGTGTAAATTCTTTCTTTACCTCTCCCTGCTCTCTCCTTGCTTCTTCTGCTCATCTTCTGGACTACTGGAGCATTTCCCTGCGATAGTTGTAGGAAGAGCAAGACATGGTGTGTGACACTATTACGCGGAATGGTCAAATGGACTTGGTGTTGGCTTTCCTGCTCCAAAGGGATTGGAAGAAAAACAGCAACATTTATCAATAAACAAACATGAGCTCTCATCAGTGGCACTAAAAAGGGGAGTTCCTGGGGGTCCGAGGCCGCGGTAGCCGAGTGGTATAGGTATCGGATCGTGGCTTGCCTGGTCACGAGTTCGATCCCAGTACCACTAAAGACCCGCCGTGTAGGGCAGCGATGCACGTTAAATCTGTCGAGAGCTGAAACGTCCTCCCGTTGGTGTGGTGTGGTAGTTAGGAGAGGGGGGTGCCAGCTCAGGTGTCGTCCACGTCACTTGACCATGGTTCAAAATTACGTGGTCCGTCGCCAAAAGCCCTCGTGTAGCTGAACAGTGCGACGTTAATATTAAATCAAATCAATCCTGGGGGTCCGAACCCCCCAAAGCCCTTGATTTTTTTTCCGATTGATTATGATTTTAATTACATAGTACATAAAATTTAGTTAAGTATTTGTTACTAATGATTAATTTTACTAATTAATGCTAATTATTTATTCAACAACTAGTTTTGTACTGTGTTTTGTTTCCGAAAATCGACAAAATCAAAAGGAGAATGATGCAAGAATGGAGAACTTTCGACCCCGGACCCCTCCTTGAAAAATTCCTGTGTGCGCCACTTGATCTCATTCATTAGTTGTTAAGTGGATCCCTATTTTACATTTCAAGAGAATTTCAGAGTTAATAACTCGGATGAGACTAAGCGTCAAAAGTATTGGATTTTGTATAGAATATAAAACTTATATGGTAAAATTTAATACATTTAAAGATGCAAAACTCATATGTTCTTTGTTGCTGGAGAAAAAACGAAAACCAAATTATCCGCTGTCTGCTTAAATTATATATGGTAAAAATAATTTGCTACAAGACGGTTTTACACATTTTAGAAATCTACACACATTGAACTCACGCAGAAAGTAGTTTTCCTTATGTTGTTGGTCATGCCACCTGTCTAACGTTGTATCAAGAGGCTAGAAGTACGCCTTTCGTTGGCCTAGGCCACCATGTAGGTGACAGTACGAATTATCTCGGTGAAATTACCCGAAGGGACGATAGAGGGCGACACCACCTATCTACTCCTCCAAAAATCAGGCATGAAACTGAATGGGATGGAAATATTCTTCAGACCCCTGCACTGGTGTGATTCAGCACACAAGACTTTCAAATCAACTGATTTAATGAGCATATACTCCGCGTGTACTTGATGGCATCGGGAATTGAAGCCAGGTCTTCCGGTCTAGAGTCCGATGCTGTCACCACTACGCTATTTCCGGACCTGTTTTTCTTACATATTGTTTCCATAAATCTATGTTTTTGACTGCTTAAACTTTACCAGTTCTGGAAATCAATGGATAATTCCAATTAATAAATGATATAATGTAATGATTTTCTAAAGAATTTTATTGAAATTGTTTTTTTAATTTTTTGCTCCGCATATTACAAAGTTATAGAAAAAGAACTTGAGATGTAAAATTACTAATTTTCTTCTGTTAAATATAATGTTACAAATATATATACATATAAAGAATAATTAAATATTGAAGTTGCTTAGTGTATTCCCTTTTTAATTAAGTATCAAGTTATTGATAATTTCGTGGTAGTCGATTTCGTATTGTTGATGAAGCTGGATACATTGACATCTTGCTTTATTTCGCATGTGAAATGCGTGAAAGAGACATGAATAGGGGGTTAAAAGAGTTCGGAAGGTAACCAGTACCATCTGTCAGATCACCGAACTGTGATCAGGAGCTCCGTGACAAGAGGAGACAGAGAATGCATAGCAGTCACACCAACTATTGGACTCTATGATAAAGTGAGACCTGTGAGATAAGCTGAGTAACAGCAAGGCCACACATCAGGAAGATTACATAGCAGTGATCTGGATTTGGAATTTCCTCCAATGAAATAATGCGGAACAGTGGAGAATGAACACGATAATGATGGTGTAACGGTCCTAATTTAATTTGCAAATAGAACGATATTTGACCAGCGGTCTGATGTCTCTCGCAACCTAGAAATTAAGCAAGCTTGGGATTCACGACGTTACTTCACAAACTTCGTTATTACGTACGATGGAAGGATGTTTAAAATAAAAAGATTCTCTCCACGAAAAGCAGGATATATCTGTGGCCGATGCAACCTTACGATTGTTTCACGTTACATCTGGCTCATTATTTAATCTGATATCTGTCATTTGATGACATATATTGCACGGAATCTACGGAACTTTCTGCGGCCATATGGATTAATCCCGTATCGGGCAAAAAATCTATTTAGATCGTTGTAGAACCTGGCTGGAGTAAGTACACCTGTCAGTCTCTACCTCCTATCAGGTGATTTTAATATGCATTTAAAGCAGTGTTTCTCAAACTGTGGGGCCCGCACCTTCTGTGGAGGCGCGATAATCTTACGAGGGTGGCGCGAGCATAACGAAAATAAAAGATTTAAAAAAATAATTAAATTATTCGAATGAATTAAAACAAAATAGTTTCAGATATAATAAAAAATGCCTATTTACTCTGATATAATTTATAGGCGCGCGCGATATTTATTCATCAAAAATAAAAACTTCTTCAATACCTAATTAGCTATCTTTGATCCTATAACCAAATAAAAAAAATTTTTATTAAATTTGCTGTCATGCCATGATAAGAGATTTTTTTATTACGCCTGCTTTTCAAACCTAACATACTAATCTTTCAGAGAAAAATAGATCCCAGTCCCAGAATCGAAAAAAATTAGGAACATAAAAAATTCATCACTGTCATTATTTTTGAAATACTACGTAGTATAGATGTAATCTGATTGACCTTCTAAGCTATTGATACAGTTAGTTATGACCCCTCTCTTACGTGTTTGTTTCACATTTAGGGAAGTTGTAAGTAATGTATTTCTCTGATGCGCTTTTTTCCTTGCAAAAGAGTTTTATGATATTTGAAAAACCACAGAGAACACACACACACTTTGAATGATTACTTGGCTAAGACTTATTTTTATGAGTATTCTCAAACATATAAAGCATAACAAAAAAACGTTTTATACAATTTTTTTAGTAGTAACATATATATTATCATAATGAAAACACTTTTTACCCGGAAGTGGTCGTGCGGGACACACATATTACAAAATCTTTAATTCTGGCAAAACTGTTTGTTACCAAAGAAAAATTGGAAAGTTCTTGAAAATAGGTAAGTAAACTTTCTTTTAACTAAATTATTCACTGGAATCATGATTTGTATCGTGTACAATAAAATAATTATTAAAAAAAAAAAAAGGATTGGGATGACTCAATAACACCGCTCGACCGTATCAAGTGCACGCCTGCTCCCGAGTTATACTTTTAAAATATCAGTGCTGCACATAGTATTTTATAACTAATTAATTAATACTAAATTAAGAACAAGTTTAATAAGTATTAAAAACTTTCATGGGCTTGTCTTGCAAAGCAAAGTTTTTATAAGGAATGCTTACGATTAAAAATTGACCCTCTGAGTTATTTTTCTATATTTAGCAGATATCTATATTTTGTCTTCTAAGCAGTCATCGCATTTTGCAATATGTTTGATTTAAAAATTAGAGGAAGGAAAATTAACATAATAATTACCCTATTATTTTATTTATGTATTTATTTATTGCTTAAAAGTAGTATACAAAATTTAATACTTATGTGACTAATTTGTATGGTTTATAATTAAGATCGTCTATTGTAGCTTCAGCGTCAAAATGCATTAATATTGCATTCAGTACATTATTAATGTATATCTGGGGCGCGATAAAAATTGTGATCGAAAAGGGGGGCGCCAGTATTGAAAGTTTGAGAAGCACTGCCTTAAAGAGATAATTATACCATTTGCTCAGTGTGTAAGAAAAATATTAGAATATAAAAATATTACTTTTGTAGTATAAGAAAATTAAGTTTACTTGGATGAGAAAAAAAATTAATAAGTAAAAAACGCTCTTTAAAAACTTTTTTAAAAAAAGTGAAATTAAGCTTAAAAAAGTGGGCGTGTTTAGCTCAGCCAATCCGAATGCAGCAAAAACTGAAGATCAGAAAGCGCCGGAAAATTATCATTTAACACGAGTTGAAGTCAGAAGCCTTTAGGGGAATGTTCTGATTGATCAAGAAAATAGATCGACTTAGAGAGTATATGTAGTTTTGAGAATTAAAACATCAAATCAGACATAGCCAGCAGTCCAACTAAGTTGAACAACATGGCATGGATGAAAACGCGCTTAGGAGAAATAAAAATAATTAAATTAATTAAAATCTGAGTTAACCAAGATATCTCTTGGTCTTCTATTTAAAAAATTGGAGAAATAAGAGGGGACTCCATTTATAGATGATTTGTCAGATTCATCTATATTTTTTAAGAAACTTATAGCAATTTTGCGAATAGTTTGTCTAATGGTGCGGATATTGCACGCTATACTGATATCATTAGTTCTCAATTACCAGTATGCATTACAGATTTATCTTGAGAAGAATCGAGGTTGTGAATTTTCATGCTTGAACAGTACTACATGGCTATTCGACGAGCGGCGGCGGGTCAGTAGGCGGGGCTTAAACGTAGGGAAGTTGGTTTTCGATATTTTTGGAGTGCAGTGAAGAAAGAATATTTCTACTAGTTGAGGGAAGGGGAGGATAATGGCTGCCCAGAGAGGTAAGGAGGGGAGAGTTGTGTGTACTTAACCAATATGCAGTAGGGGTGAAAAATCTAAGAAGGTGTAAAATGCGACCAGTGGGGTTTCGTAATGGTCACCCTCCTACTAACTGACCGCGCTCGGTAGTACTGCAGTTTCGTAACGGAGTGCGTGAAGGGCGCTTCATAACATCTATTAAAACTATTTTCTTACAACAGATCAATACTTTCCTTCTCCAATTATCGTATATTCTAAGAAGTATTACCTATTTGTCTTATATGTGGAAAACCTGCCAGCCTTTGTTGAACACTCAGACATTATTCTATGACGTCTTCATTAAACGAAGATTGGCTGTTTAATGAAAATCGCAGTGTATTGCATATTATAAGCAATTGCTAGTGGTAATATTATAGCAATTTAAGAATATTCTTGATCATAAAACTCAAAATCTGATGCTTGTCTGTTGAATAGGAGGAGATAATCACAACAAAATATTCCGGCTTGAATCACAGGTCACCAATTTGAATGTATGAATTGTAACCCGATGGAATGTTAAAATTCAGACACCCAAAACATTTCAATATATTTAAGGCTACACATTACCTATAAGTTTGAAAAAAAGTGAAAAAAAATTTTTTTCCACTTTTTTTTTGTTCATATCATTGAGAAGCTTGTCACCAAATTTCATGTCTAAAAACAATGAAATTTTTAAGATATGTGAAGTACTCTGAACTTGTTTTATATAAGTTAAGTCTCAATTAAAGTATTTTATTATTCGTAAATTAACCCTCTAACCGGATAACACGGAAAATTTCGTCAGTGTAAAGATGCTTCGAAAATGCACTGCCCGGAATTTCTGCCTTAAAGTAACGTTTTCAAAAGCGGATTGGCCGCACTTTTCTGAAATCCTTTCCCCCTTTTAAAGGTGTAAAATCTTGAAAGGTAATTGGGGACAGTGGAAGCAACACAGCAGGACACTGAGGGGAAGTTTTATGGCTCGCAGGGAACCTTGTGCTTTGACCCTGGGGCAATCGTAAGAAATCCGGGGGAAATTTCTTTAGACCCCAGGAAGTGTTTACTTGTTACTTCGTATTTTAAAATTTTGAAAATTCCCAACGCATAAGTAAAATATGTTACAATTACCTTTTGGTTTCATATTAATTTGAAACTGTAACAAGTTGGGGCGTGTCAGTGCAATCTGCTATTTTATATAGTTAGATAAATTATCTTTTTTAAAGTATATTCTTTCGCTTCATTTTTCTTATCTTAATCAATGCTTTCTGATTTTGAAACATGATTATTTCATTATAAGATGCCAAAAAAAAATTAATAAAACACTTTAAAATTTGAAATCTTTCCAACCACTAAAAATGAAAAAAATTAAACTTCATCAAATCATTTGAAACGTTTTCTTACACTTTGATAAAAATTATAACGAAAAAAAAACTAATTAAGATTTATTAGTTTTTTTTCTTAGATTTCAAAGCCCAAGTGTTCAGGGAAGTTTAAGTACAGTGCCTAGTTAAATATTGTTAAAATACATCGAATTATATTTGAATTTTAAGTGCTTGAACTTCAGTTTACATCACAGACAACATGAATGAAGACTTTCACACATTTTTTTTTTATAACTTGAATGTTTAAATAAATGGTAATCAAAAATATACGGAAACATTTACAGTAGACATTTATGCATATAAATAAACATAAAAATCAATTTTAAATTCGAGCTATTCAAAAACATTCGAATTATATATTGTTCAAAAATATCTATTTATACAAAATACCTCAACATTTTGTGACAAATCTATACGGAACTTTATCACTAACCTTCTGAGTCGTCCTTTTTAGGAAAATTTAATTCCCTACCTATTTCCAATCAACTCCAAAAATCGGACAGGATTCCTTGTTATATGCAGATTAGATAAAGTATTTAAGTCAAACGGAATAGTAAAGTTAGAGCAGTAGGAGATAGAGATTGAAGCAGAAAGATATAGTGAAGTTAAATTGAAGATTTCTTGTCGGAGATAATTTACTCTCAAGAGGAGTTGAGATTCCATTGGTAATTATTGATTTATAATTAAAGTCTCATTAATGTTTTACGAGTGAGATTAAAGATAAATGTTCAATAGGAACATTATTAAATATAATTCTGGGATCTCTTTTCTTGGTAATCTCTGCGTGATCGTTATGTAATTGTTAATTAATTTGATCATTAATTAAGTTAATTTAAAGGATATTATCTTTAAAACCTCATAATACTAGTTAAACATATTTGTTAATAAGTCTTTGATTCTATTTGGATAAGATAACCAAATAAAGAAAATTGTTTATAGAAATGGCTTCTGGTTCTTACATGACTCCTATTTATTCTCGTTCTCAAAGTGAGGTCCAAGGAGACCTTCAGAATGACGCCCAACGTATAAATCCCGAGAATAGAGTCAGATCCAGTTTTAGAATCATTCCGGAACAATATTTCTCGGGGATTGAGAACATAGATGATTTTTTGGAGAATATTGATCATAATCTCGCTTATTATGAGATACCTGCACAACTAGCATGTGCTTACTTGAAGGGTCATCTCAAAGGAAGGGCACTCGACTGGTTCGAAGTTCTTGGTTATAGGGTCATTGAAGAGAAGACAACAGACTACGCACACTTAAAACAGGCATTGTCGGAACAATTCCCCGTGGTCAGAAACAGGTCGGAACTAGAAACGCGATTTTATTCCTCATCGCAAAGGCGGGATCAACAGCCTTCGGACTTTATTTATGAATTGTTGAAAATTCATAAGGTCCTTAAGCTAGAAATGTCGGAGGAAAAATTAATTGATCACGTTGTCAATCGATTAGAACCTCAAATTTTGGATTATGTCGAAGTGAGACATCCACGAAATACTGCCAATATCCTACAAATCGTTGATAAATACGAAGAACGTTTTATGCATAGACAGATCAGAGGTTCGAGTGAGGGATTTGGAAGTTCAGGCCCTAATGAAGGCAATCGTTTTAATACCCTGCATAGACAAGAAAATTGGAGAGAAAACGGAAATAATGAGAGATACGCCAATAATAGCCGACCACAAAGAGAATTTAATCGATTCGAAAACCAAGGGTTCACAAATAATCGCAGATTCGAGGGTAGACGCCAAGGTGGACAATCGGATCAACGATTCCACAATCAGGGCGGTCGACAAAATGGGTCGAGAAATAGTTCATTTCAAGGTCGAAATGAACGAAGTAGAAAATTTAAACTTTTAAGCGATCGATGTGAATATGGAGGTAATCGATCGCGAGGTACGGAAAATCCTCCAGTTTGGGATCATCGGCCTATGAGTATCCTCTATAAGAATGACCCCAGTCGAATTACCGTATGTCCCTATTCTATTAAATGAAACCTTTATTACAGCACTATGGGACACGGGAGCGGAGAAATCTTTTATTTTGGAGGAGGTATAGCGCAACTATTTTTCATACCGACCTCGTCAAACGACGAAAGACAGAGTCGTGACAGCACAGGGAGCCCCGTGCAGTCATTTGGGTCGGGTAGAGTTGCAAATTAGGATCAGGGAATTTCAGAAACCCTGGGAATTCCATATTCTAGATAACATGCAGTATCAGTGTATTTTAGGGATCGATTTTATGAAGGCGTCACGATTAACATTAGATTTTGATCAGAAATCCTTGATCATTCCCGATAATCTGATCAAACAATTGCCTAAAGAGGAGAAACCCGTTGATATTGATCTCACAGAATCAAAACTTGGTGACGAGCAACAGAGGCAATTAAAAGCCTTATTTAATAATTTTAAAGGGTTATTTTCCGATCAACTGGGATTAACGCATGTTGTATATCATGAGATAGATACTGGAGACAAGGGACCGGTAGTGTCCAGACCATACAGGTACGACCGGGTCAAACAAGGCATTATTGATTCTCACATAGATAAGATGTTACGGGATGGTACAATTTGTCCTATTAATTCACCTTATGCATCTCCAGTCGTTCTAACACGAAAGAAAAATTACCTTCCTCCAGATTCTCCCGAGGCGTATCGTTTCGCGATCGATTATCGAAAACTAAATGAAATTACCAAATATCCTCGATATCCATTACCGGTGATTGATGACTTACTCACCAATATTCCTCACACCAACGTTATGTCCACTCTAGATCTCAGGAGTGGCTATTTTCAGTTGGCGATCAGTCCAAGAGACATAGAAAAAACCGCGCTTATCACTCGCAATGGCACTTTTGCATTCCTACGCATGCCTTTTGGTCTTTCTGGGGCGGCACCTAATTTCCAACGGGCCATTGACATCATTCTCAAACCTGTTATTGGGCGTTTCGTGTTGGTGTATATGGACGATGTTATTATTACATCTCCATCGTTTAAAGACCATCTCGATCATTTAACTCAGGTTTTTACCTTATTGCGAGACGCAGGGCTAACGTTAAATAAGGAAAAATGTCACTTCGCTCATGACAAACTCAAATATTTAGGCCTGATTATTAGTAAAGAAGGAATCGAAACTGACAATAAGAAAATTCGGGCAATTACGGAAATGAAACCTCCCAAAAATAATCGAGAAGTGTCAAAATTTTTAGGGATGACGGGTTGGTACCAAACATTTATTCCGTGATACGCAGATATATGCGAACCATTGTACCAATTAAAAAAAAGGGGGCGAAGTTTAACTGGTCGGGAGAAGCAAAGAATTCTTTTGATCAGATCAAACGCACACTAACGGAGGCACAGATTTTGCAATTACCAAATTTTTCTGAACAGTTCAATTTATTCACTGATGCTAGTGGGGTCGGAATTGGTGCTGTGCTTCAACAAAATCAAAAACCTATTGCATTCGCGTCTCGAACCCTTAAAAAAGCAGAACGTAATTATACGGTTACCGAAAGAGAATGTTTGGCGGTAATATGGGCTCTAAATAAGTTTAAAACTTATTTTGGACCCCTACCTGTGAAAGTGATCACAGATCACGCAGCGTTAACAAAGTTAACCAATGGTAAGAATTTATCAAGTAGGCTGATCCGATGGGCATTGAAATTGTCAGAGTTTAACATAGAATGGGAGCACAGACCTGGTGTTCAATACGAGGTCGCAGATCTTTTATCGAGAAATCCAGTAGACAGTGTCGAGGGGTCACAAATTTCGTGCGCAGCTTTTAGAGCCCTCGCAATAAATTCACGTGAACAATTCATTAAGGAACAAAGGGAAGATCCTGAATTAGGACATATTTATCGATACTTAGAAAACCCTGATGACGGTTCTGTTAATGCGACGGTATGCGAGAGTTCGTCCCAGGACTTCAAGTTAATAAATGGTCTCCTCTTTTATGCGAAGTATTTTTCTACTCTGGGAGAACTAAGAGTTTATATTCCTGGTTCTCTTCGAAAAGATATAATGAAAGAATTTCATGATCTGCCACTGGCAGGACATCTCGGAAAGAGGAAGACATATCTTAAACTTCGTGACACGTGCATTTTCCATTTATGAGAAAATATATATTTGAATATGTTTCAACCTGTGACCGGTGTCAAAAGTTTAATTATAAAAACGCGCTACCAGCTGGTCGTTTAATGCCTATAGTTTCAAAATATCCAAATGAAATTGTAATGCTAGACTTATTAGGCCCCTACCCCGCATCCCGACCCGAGAGATATAAATTCATATTAGTTATATCTGACCACTTCACTAAGTGGTGTGAGCTGATTCCTATTCGTAAAGCTTCAACCCAGGCAATAGCTAATGCTTTTTTTGATAACTATATAGCGCGTTACGGAGCTCCGATTTCTTTGATAAGTGATAACGGCCATCAATTTATTTCTGACGTGTTTGAACATCTCAGTAACAGGTTGGACATCAAACATATGAAAACGGTAACGTACAGACCACAGGCTAATCTCACGGAGAGAGTGAATAGAAATTTAGTTCAAATGATAGCTTCTTTTGTTGAAGAAAATCATGAAAACTGGGACCAATTTCTACACGAGTTCGCTTTCGCATTACGCACGGCGGTAAATGAGACAACAAATAAAACTCCGGCTGAGTTGTTTTTTGGGAAGGAAAATCATAACTCCGTTTAGCAAGCTCATAAATGTTACAGAGGATACGAAATATGTTGGTAGGAACATCGAAAGATTATTCGATGAGGCAAGACAAAATATGCGAAATAAGCATAAGTCATGGGAAAAATATTACAATCGCAGAAAGAGGGATGTTCACATCAAAGTGAAGGATTTAGTTTTAATACAAACACATTTCTTAAGTGGTAGAAAACAGGTTGGAAAATTTATGCCTAAGTTTGAAGGTCCCTATAGAGTTTTGGAACTCAACGGCAATAATTTAATTGTTTGGAAAAGCGGGAGAAGAGTAACAGTTAACATTGATCAGGTCCGAGTATACCGACCTCGACAGACAGACACGATTAGTTCGGATAGTCCGGTTGAAACTCTGTATGACGAACAAGAAGTTAGTCATGGGTCAAATAGATCGAATCAAGGGCAGTTTAAAGAGCGTAGGAAAACCTCTAGTCAGGAAAGTGAGGGGTGTAGATCGCGGCAGGGTAACACCACTCGGGAGATCGCCAGAAATAAACGTAAAATCAATAGTACTGCGTCGAAAGACCAAGTTTTAAAACGATCCAAGATATGCAAGAAGAGATCACGGCAAGGGTCTGAGCACCAGGACCGGAAAAGATGCGCTCTGAGCAAAGGCGGGGAGTCAAGAGGTCGATCCCATCCTCGATCTCGTCCAGGACTTACAAATTTAAGAGACCTAATACCTCTTCACCAGGAGTACAGTCTATTGCAGGTCCATCAAGGTTGTCTGATCTGCTTTTACCTACTTCTCAAATGGAAATTAATCTTTCAGGGTAGCTGACCCTGAAGTCTTCGATGTTCCAGTGCCGCAGAAGATTGTATTTCTTTTCTGTATAGTATTCTTAAGTAAACTCTATGGGGCTGGTTTTTTACCAACACTAGGGTGGTTTTTCCCACGCCTCCGTAGCCGAATGGATAGAGTGCAGGGATTAATTTAAACTTGTGAAGTATTATGAGGTTTAGCAATTACTTATAAATCATAATATTGTCCTTTTTCATTAAGGAAGAACTTTCAATAATATACAGTTAGAAGTTAAAGTCGTCGCTACTATAAGACAGTGATAAGAATTACGTAATTTATTTTCAGGACATACGAGTCCTTCGAATAAATCCCGTTTCCTTTTGGAGGGGGTTGTGACAAATCTATACGGAACTTTATCACTAACCTTCTGAGTCGTCCTTTATAGGCAAATTTAATTCCCTACCTATTTCCAATCAACTCCAAAAAGCGGACAGGATTCCTTGTTATATATGCAGATTAGATAAAGTATTTAAGTCAAACGAAATAGTAAAGTTAGAGCAGTAGGAGATAGAGATTGAAGCAGAAAGATATAGTGAAGTTAAATTGAAGATTTCTTGTCGGAGATAATTTACTCTCAAGAGGAGTTGAGATTCCGTTGGTAATTATTGATTTATAATTAAAGTCTCATTAAAGTTTTACGAGTGAGATTAAAGATAAATGTTCAATAGGAACATTATTAAATATAATTCTGGGATCTCTTTTCTTGGTAATCTCTGCGTGATCGTTATGTAATTGTTAATTAATTTGATCATTAATTAAGTTAATTTAAAGGATATTATCTTTAAAACCTCATAATACTAGTTAAACATATTTGTTAATAAGTCTTTGATTCTATTTGGATAAGATAACCAAATAAAGAAAGTTGTTTATAGAAATGGCTTCTGGTTCTTACATGACTCCTATTTATTCTCGTTCTCAAAGTGAGGTCTAAGGAGACCTTCACAATTTATCTTTTTTTTTTAGGCTAACTGAATAAGTAATTAACATCTGGATTTTTTTTGAAATCTCGACCGTAAAAAGCTAGAAATTCTATGTTAGAAATTCCGTTTGAAATTTCGAAAAAAAAATGCATCGCGCAGTTAAAAATTATTTACCATAAGTTTTAGCAATTGTTTGAGTATAATAAAAATTTCAAATTTTTTATTATAAAGCTTCTTTGGTATCTTTTAATATATTTCGAAGATTTCATACAAATCAGTTGAAAACTGCATGCTAAGAGCAAAAAATGTACTAAAATTTGATGAATATACAATTACAATAAATTCATACATAGAAGCAAAACTGAGAAGCGCTAAAGCGTAGGAATGAAAAATTTTGAGTATATCTGAAGTAGTTTTCGAAATATTTATTTTAAAGTTCAGAAAATTTGTGTGCGTTATGTTATACTTAATATTAATTAAATGGTTAAAATAATATGTTAATATTTGTCATGTAATCGTTTGATGACACATTCATAAACTAATAAAAATTATCATAGTCATTTATGCGAATGTCAAGAATTTTATGTAATTTTAAATTCAGACATTAAGATATTGATGTAGAAAATATAAAACGACCATCTAAAATACATGAAAAATGCAGTCTGCTATAAAATGACCTTGACAAACAAAATCCGGCATTTTCACTTACTATGGCAGAGCCGGCTTAGTCAGGGGCGATCTGGAAAAACAGAGAGAGAACCGAGGTTTTGATGGATGCCACTCTATTTTTTAAATTTCACAGGAAAAATTATATATATATAAATTACAAATGCAAAAATAAATTTTGTAATTTTCCATACATTTTTATAACAACGAATTGTGAAATTGGCTTCCAATGCATTGTTGTGTTTGACAATATGTAAGGTAACCAACCCTACTTTAGATAGATTTGTACTACTTTTTCGTAACCGTATTCCTTTTAAAATTAATTCGTGCAGCCGAAATACACCTTTTGCACCCTTAAAAATTTATGTAAACTATAACGGTTATTTTAATTTATGCAACTTGTGAAATGTTCATAATTAACCATTTCCGTCTTAACAGTTTACATGAAAAAAAAAAAGTTTGGACTCCCCCTCATTCATTAGGGGTTTATATAAGATTCTCTAACATTAAATTTTATTTTTCACCGACTAGGATCGAGTGGTAGTGTATAGTGCTTCCACGCCACAGGTCTGGGGTTCTATTAACGGGCTGCGCAAGGTCGACTCTGCCTTTCATCGTCACTACATTGGGTCGATAAATGAGTACCAACCTTGCTTCGGGTCTTAAACACTGAAGGTCTCTCTTCAGACACACCACCAAATCGGGACATCTGTTCATGCACCTCAGCGTCCAATGGTCACGTGTATTATGATGGGCACAGTAGTTCCTGGCCCTCATGGATTGTTGTGCCACTGAGTTTAAGTCTTAAGTTTGAGGATTACCTCTCTTCGGGGATACCCCTTAGATAAACATGTATTTCCACTCATTTGCAATTAAACATTTTTGTTTCAATTACTTTTTTTTCAGAAGGAAGTTTGATTTTTCAAATGTATTTGCTTAATAACATGTATATTTGTGTATTATATTAAAAATTTGATCAATCCAAAATTACATGTTTTTAGCTCCTCTAAAAGCTTTTAGGATTTTACAACTGATCTTACAATCCATATACGTTTTATAGTAGTATATTTAAAAATGATAAAACATTTTTACGACTGTGTGAGCTTTTATGCCTCGTTTACAAATATAAAAAATTGCATTCAGCTACAGTTTTTAAAATGTACTGAAATAAGTGGAGGAATAGGATACTTACATATTATGAATATTTTTGTCTGCAGTAAGATATATTTATATTTCAGTTTCTTTAAAATTTGAATAGAAGTTGTAAGCCAAATTGCGAATAGTTTGATGTTGAGTATAAACCCAACGGCTGTTTAATATTGTAAAGTGTTTTACTTTGATACCAGCACACATTAAAATAAGACTCATTTGCAGTTATATGATCAGCTTCAGTGATATTTAAATTTTCAAAAAATGTCTACACGTACGAAAACATTCTTTCACAACCGCACACCACATCTCTCTCTCTCATACTATATCTTCCCTACAGCAGGAAATATTTGTGTATACTGAAAAATTTAATACAGGATACATTTCCAAGTGTTAAATTTGTTTTTAAAATTTCGTATGAATACATTGTGGAAATGTCGGTTAACTTCACTGAACAAAATTGTTTTAAGTGTACTGTTTTGAAAGACAAAATTAATTAGGGAGAACTTTTCTCACAATAGAATTTGTAATGACTGAATTGTGTGAAAATGTAGTTATTGATGTGTGACATTTTTCCTTGTAATAAAAGAAACAGAAAGATAAGGAATTTAACTTGAGTAGAAAATGGTTAGAAGTACTTTCATGCGCATTTGAAGAAGTATATCCCCCATTAAAATTAAAAATTATTGACTGAATGTGTGTTATGTCCATCACAAATGCCGATGTAGAAAAGGAATTTTTATTTAATACAGGAAGTTCGAAATAGAGAACACTAGGAAGGAAAATTTAAAGTTTTTCCGAAAAATATTCAGTTAACATAAAAATATATTTTATATGATTTTAATTAAAATAAAAAGTATTGAAATCCTTTTTTATACTTTTTTAAATTAAAATATAACTGAATAGAGAAAGATCGGTTTTATTTCATAAATATAATCATCGTATGTATATCACCGTATGTACTAGTTGTGTTATTGTTTAAAAAATGAGATAGGGCCTTTGCTCTTTTTACCTCATTACTTTTTTTAAAAAACAGGAAAGTGAGCACGTTTTCTTACTCTCATATTCAAAAATGAATACACGATGCCTTTTTCTGGTTCAAATCGCAATACCAAAAAAAGTATATATATATTTTTTTAATTTTAAAAAAATGACAAAAAAATAAATTTTGTTTGAAGAAAATATAATTATTTTTCAACTTCTAACATACTATTTATTTCTTTTTTCCTTTTTTTTTTTTACCTTTCATTTTGTTTTAATTTTACTGTGACTGAACATATAGGAGAAAAAAACACCGAATTCCTCTACAGCTTTCAAAGAAGATTGCCCAAGGCAACTTAACAGCTAGCTGTAAACGATTGATCTCTTTGTTCTTACTTGACAAAGTATCCGAACTAGGTCATAAAATTGTCCCCGTTCGACATCCCAAGTTCTAAAAGAGGGAAAGGAAAAAAATCTGTTGCATTTTTAAAGCGAACTTCAAAATAAGAGTTAAACGCTTTCGGAATAACTTTTCAGGAGGAAGGTATCCACTTAGAGGGTTAAATTAATAAAATATATTTTTGAGCACATGAATCAACGGATGCCTTTCTGAAATTTGATGTTAACTCTGTTAAACGACGTATTCGCAGAACTTTTAATTTCAGTTTTTAATAAACACTATAAAAGTCACCCCTTCCCATAAATTATGTTAGATTTTAAGTAATACTATATTTAGTGAGGAAAAAATGTCATCGCTTCCTTATATTGTGCAAAACATTTTGGCGTATTGAGGCACAATGTTCCTTTATGGAATATTTATTTCTCCTCTGCGGAAAGGTGTTAAGATTTAGATGCCGTTATTACAGTCTATTAGACCTAAATGCTAGAAATTTAATTGATGCATTTCTTTCATTGATTAGAGATAAGATACAAATAATGTTTAGAAAATAGACCCGAAAGTTTGTTGCGAGAGTTTTCAGGGTGCGTTACAGATAAATATTACCGTCTTTGAACTTTCAGATGGTTAGACAGTGGAAATTTACTCGTATTATTTGAGGAGAATTTTCTGGGATATTTATTAAAAAAAAGGTTATTGAATTTCTACTAAACGTAAT
Source organism: Trichonephila clavipes (assembly GCA_019973935.1). Taxonomy (NCBI): domain Eukaryota; kingdom Metazoa; phylum Arthropoda; class Arachnida; order Araneae; family Nephilidae; genus Trichonephila; species Trichonephila clavipes. The sequence continues at coordinate 25,753 of BMAU01018703.1, read as the reverse complement.
GAAATAGAGAATGAATGTTACTTTTTTTTTTGTTGAATAGAAATTCACTAAGAAAGGACTTTACGGAAATTGACTCCTATGGGAGAGAGGGAATTTTTTGCGACGTATTGTTAAAAAAAATACCCGTTTTCAAACTACTAGAATCACAGTAATGAAATTTGGTATGTATGTCTCCGTTGTTGAGTTGAGCTGTTTTGTTTAAGGTGATGGCGGGCCATTAGTTTAACACCTTACATGACATCTAGATGGCGTTGGCTATTGCGAAATTTTTGGCACAAATATTTGTCTCAAGACTCCCAAGATGGGCAATAAATTTCTCTCTCGGGTAACCTTTTCAATGAAATTCTCCCCTTCAGCGAAAGGGAACACGCGGGGGCGAAGAGAGGGTGACAGTCGTAAAACTGGTAAAATAAATGTTAGCTCTTTTTTTTTTTTTTTCGGGGAGGGGGTTAAAGCAGCAGAGTGAATCTTGACCATGAAAGACTTTTCATTTCTGGACATTGGTCAATCGTCAAACTTTTTCAACTCTTGGAATCCCTAGAACTGTAACATGTTTTCGAGGAATCCCTTCCTCGCTGAAGGGAATATATCTTAAAATAATATTTAAAGTATATAGATAAACATATTTTTGATATTATATGTAAAGACAATTTAAAAAAAATATATTTTTATTAAAAAATTTTATGATGTAATTTTAATGTTATTTACTCATTGATAATATAAATTTGTGACCCAAATGTCACCTACGCATGCATTATACTTAGTAACTGAGATATGTGTTCACAATTTTTTACACAAACTATCGACGTATAAGCTTTTTTGAAATTATCTGCAGTAGCATTTCATATTCCGTGTTAAATTCGTTTTTGTATTTTGTTTTTGTTGCCTATCGCGTTAAAAATATTTTCACTTTCTAAATACATTTTTGTGAATGGCATGAAAATGTTCATAGCTGTGTGAGAAATTCTGCGTATATGGCATGAATTGATAACCTAAGATATAGGTCTTCTAGCTTAAATTTAAATTTTAGCATCGAATCTGTTCATATGTCGATAAATTTTTTATCTTCATTATAGGTGTTTTTTTTCCCCACAAATGTAAAGGTTTCAAAATATTGTACTCTAACTAGTATAAAATTACTTCGTGGAACTCGGGATAGCAAATAATAGTATATTCACAATCTACTGCATAAAATAAAGTTTTAAAATTCATTTATTATATTACAATAAAAGTTAAAAAGATCTTTAGATAATTGTGGCTAACCGAATTTCATGAGAACATAAATCCATTTTGCATACATATTTGTAATTTTTCTTTCCAATTTTTTTTTGGGACTCGTGGAACACAGTTTGTCGATCAATTCTCTAGATAAATGATGTACAGAACGAAACTGTTTAATTTTTCCTGAACAAATGATTTTTAAAGGAAGAATAGGTGGATTTAAACCAATGAAAAATTAAATTTCACGTTTTAATGAACAAACAGTATGATACAATTTTACTTTTATACAATAGAACAGGGGTTGGCAACCTATTTCACGAGAGGTACAATTCTCAGTGGTACCCTGAATTACTCAACAAATGTGTCAATTATTGAGAGCATGGAAGATGATAAATTTATAATGGTCCTTATTATACGAAGATCTCAGAATTATGGACAATTGCGAAATTTCGAAAAAATCGGAAAGATATCTCGAAACATAAATTTATAGCTATTTTGTGAATTATTGGATGTCATTGCTGGTGAGATTTGATTGTTTGAAAAGAGAAGATCGTGTGCACTCTGCTCTCCGCTTTTGGTTGATTTCGAAAAAGGCAAGAAAAAAATTTCTCTCTGTGTGTGTAGCTCACTTCCTTCAATAGAATCCTCCCCTTTCTCTGCAAGGGGAAGAGGGGCCACAGTCTTTACGACTGTGAAACGAAATACTTGTTCTTTTGGGGGGCGGGGGAGTAAAATAGTGTTGAATCTTGACCATGAGAGATCTAAAATGGCTTTCTTACTTTTTCGACTCATGGATTCTGATAATTTGTTATGAATGCTTTATTCATTTCTAACTATGGAAAAAATCCTATGTATTTTGCAATCTAAATTTTAGGAGCTGTTCTTGTTTTAATATAGATTTTACCGTCAAATGTCTTTTAAAATGTCAATAAGTTGTTCGCTCTCCTTGATTATAGGTGTTTTTATCCACAAATAAAAAAGTTCATTTTCCATTACAAAACGATTTAGTTGTGCAAAAGCAATGTATTAACGTGAATAAATTTGTTTTGTTGGTCCCGGTACAGTAAACAATGGAATGTTCACAATCTAGTAGGCACTACATATAAAGAAAAACGATTTAATATTCTTTTATAATGGAATAATAAATGTTTCTAAAAGTATTACAAAATAAAGTTCTTATGTACAAAAAAATGTTTCAGAAATTTCCAATTAGGTATACACTTACACCTGTATTACATTATTAAAGGTTTAAGGGAAACAATTTTGAATAGAATTTTCTTTAAAAAGTAGTTTTAAATGTTAAAAAAGGTTAAAGGTTATCAATTTTGATATTTTTCTAAGATAGTATGCAGCTATTTCATTAAAAAACTGGTTAATTATGGTTTTGACCATTATTTTACGTATGTTTGTAAAATAATTTTTAAATTTAAAAAATATTTTTATAAGAAATGGTACGTAAATGAAAATAAGCATTACAAAATTATTTCATGTTCAGCAAAAAAAAAAAAAAAAAAAAAAGGAAGAAAGAAAGAGATATTTTGAAATTAAAATTACTTTTGTAACTTTAGAGAATGATTAAAATATCATTATAAGGGAGAGAAAATAGGCTGGCAATTAATTATCAAGCATATAATATATAAACATTGCCTTTATTTTTTCTAAGAAATTTATGTTTATTTAATGAATATATGTCAATAACAATTTTTCAATTTGGAAGTTAACATTATATTTAAATCAAAGAAAATTGCATTATTGTTTAATTTTTGGGCATATTTGGTAACAAAATAATAGTTTCATTCTATGTAGGAATCCAAATAAATTATTCTTCCTCTCTTTCTGTTTTAGTACATAGGAAAGAAATTGGAAACTTTTATTGCTTTTTTGTACTTTTCTTTCCTAAAGACTTCGGACCAACAAGTGTTTTCCGGTCCCCTCTGAAGTGAAATTCCCATGAGATATTATACATCGTGGGGTGGATGACCAGAGTACTTAGCTCTTCCGAGCTATAACCTCTCGCCATTAGGATTTCGATTGTTATGACTTACATTTTTTTAAATAATAGTACTTAAAAGTAAAAATTTTTTTTTTTTTAAGGACAGTAATAGAAATAAAAAATTTAAAATTAAAAGAATGCATTAAGTGCTTAAAAATACCATGAGATGTTGACCTCATGACATGACGAGATGCCTTTGAAAGGACGCTAAACGGTATTGTGGCTGACAAAACGGCAAAGTAATTTATCATATAGTGATTATACTGAGTAACAGATTGTTTTTAAACAATAATTTATGGTAAAACAGCTTTGTAATAATTAGATTGAGTTAAGTTTTCTAGTGGATAGATTCAATATCTCCCCCCGAAAAAAAAGGTATAAATTGCTCTTAACTGATTATATTTCCTGAGAAAATGAATGGAAAAAATAAGAAATGTAAAACTTTTTCAATGTAAAACATTTGAAAATCGAGCAATTTGATCCACAATTACGAGATAAAAAAAAAAAAGCAAACATTATTAATTATAACAGTTATATTTTTCCTTCGTTTATAAAATAAATCATTCATTTTAAAAGTCTTCCAAAATTAAAAATTATGAATATTTGGGTTTAAAAAATGAAAACACCGTTTAATTATTTAGAAAATTAAGTTTCAATTTTTAAAAAATTAGTGTTTTTAAAAGTTTATTCAGCAGATATATCTTTTTCTGAATGCTTTACTTTCTAATTCAAAAATGAACTAGTAATAAAAATCAATATTTTAATTATAGTAATAAAATAAAAACTCCAATGAGCAATAAATATATGTTCATATCATAATGCCCAACATATTTCTTTTTCCATAAAGAATTCATAATAAAATTTTACTACTTAAAAATTTTTATCATACATTTAACTAAAATGGATAAAATGTGAATTAACATTAATTCTAAATTTTATATGTGTAAAATGTAATGCGCAAAGAAAAATCCCAACTTCTATTATGTTAAAAATTTAGTCAAGAACTTGATCAAGTTATTGAAAATGTTCAATGACAGAAAATGCCAGACAGTATTTTTAATAGAAAAGAAGGCAAAAATTTAAAAATAGAGAGACTTTAAAGTCACGATGTTGCCATATTTATTCGAATCTAAGCCGCACTTTTTTTCCGATGCTTAGGCTACAAAAATTCTGGTGCAGCTTAGATTCGAAGACTGAAAAAAGTTTTTAATGCTGGTAAAGTAAATTAATTATTCACTTTTTATTATATAATTCACCTTTATTATTTTTTTTTATTTCGTTTAGTTAATGATTGAATATAAACGTCATATTGATCAGCTACACGAGGGCTTTTGGTGACGGACCTCGTAACTTTGAACCATAGTCAAGTGACGAGGACGACACCTGAGCTTGCACCTCCCATCTCCTAACTACCACACCAATGAGAGGACGTTTGAGCTCTCAGATTTAACGTTCATCGCTCCCCTACACGGCAGAATTTCAGCGGTACTAGGCTCGAACTCATGATACGCCAGGCACGAGTACGTTACCTTGACCACTAGGGTATCGCAGCCACTTTTCATTCCGTAAATATATCATATATCGATAATATATTTTACACTATTTTTTTTCACAAAAATGTGCTGAGAATTTGGGGTGCGGCTTAGAATCTGAACATAATTAATTGAAAAAATAAGTTTCTGTTAATTAAATTAGAAAACAATATTTTGTGTTAATAATTGTTCCAATGGTTTATGGTAAAGTTTTACGTCAAATATAAAATCGATGGGAAATTTTTTTTTTTGTTAATTAAAAAGAAAATAATAATATAATAATAATAATTGCATTACAATAACTAGATTAAAATTTTAATTTGAGTAAGGAGTAGTAACTTGTGTTCTTATTGTGAGTTAATTCACAACTTTCGATCAAGTATAAAGTAAGTATACTTTCATTCTTCGTTAAGTCATTTCGCAGAATTTAAATATTCTTACAGACATTCCTTCAATGACAAAAAAAAAAAAAATCTAAGCAGTATAATTATAAACGATTTTTTTTTTTTAAAGCACACACGCAGAAAATATTTAAAACTTTCCTAAATCGGAAAGTTCGTCAGATTGAGATGTTAAATCTCTGTACATCATAAACTTTTTCCATTGTCCACTATTTGCAAGTTACCATAATTTCAGCTGGCGACTATATTTCAGAAAGATATCGCCAAAAATAAGTACTCGTAGCCAAGAATAAATTCGCTTTTCAAACGATGGTGGTGCCATCTGTTTGAGATAGTCCTAACTACGCCAAAAATAATTCAGAATGAACTTAAAATTTTAAAAAGTTAATTAAGAAAAACATAAAACCTAATTCTGGCTACACTAGTCCAAAGAGGAAGCTTGCTTTCTTATATACTATTTAATTCTACTCTAAAAATTTTTTTTTTTCCTGTTAAAATGTCTTTTGCGTTTCCACCTCCTATACTTTAACATAGAAAAGTCAAATTTCATTTTGCAAAAATGCTGAAAACTGTGTAATTTTCCAAAAAATCAAAATTCAAGAAACACTATCCTTTAAACAATTATTTTCTTTATATCCATAAAAAATTTTATTATTATTGGAGCTTTTTCCTGCCCACAAATGTCTTTGCCGTTTCATCCCTATCCTTTAACATTGACCGAAAACAGCCTTAAAGATTCTTTCAGAAATCAATTCTCAAAGGTGGTTACTGGAGCTTACTGATAAAAAATATTCCGTTTTGATCTAGTGGCTTTAGACTTGAAATTTGGCAAGCATGCATATTGTATTGAGTAAAAATGCATAAAAATTGGTTTTTGTGAAAATGCACTTGGGAGAGAGTTACAATAAAGTAATATTTACAATTCTACTTCAATTTTAGAAATTGCTATTTGTGAGTCCTTTTCTTTTTAAATCAAGTATTATAAATATCTTTCAAGAATATTTTTCAATACAATTGAATTCTTAATACTGAGATACCAATAACTTATATATATATATATATATATATATATTGTATTATAAAAATTGTATATATTCATATTTCATCAAGAAATACTGAGCATAGCGGGCGGGTAACAACTAGTTAGTTACAAAATGCATATTGTGTAGTTCTGTTGCGTTTAAAAGAGTATTATATCAATATACAAATGGGTATTTTATACTTAATAATGTCAGAATATTTTTATTGTTTACTTTCAGTAAATGAATATTATTTTAAATAATCTTTTGTTTTTGTGGCACTTCTATCTCTTTCGCCCCCTTATGGGGAACGCTTCGCAGTTTCAGAAACGTTCGGTTAAGCCTAAATAAATTTAACATGCTTTAGCCTGCTGCATAACGCGAGGTTTAAATTTCCCCATCCATAAGAGAAAATTCAAATTGTTTGTTTCCTGGATATCGAATAGTACATATGCTTCTTCTACAATCGCATTTTTGATTAGTTGATTTAAGTGTAAGCCACACTCTGAAGTAACTCAAAGGCCTTTAATCATGTACCCGCTTAATTTTTAACTTCATCCAAGTAGTGCGCCCGACATCTCAGTTTGTACAACGTCTCGAAACGTTAACCTACGCCAATGGGAGCACGTTGAGAAATGGAACGTTCATCAGCCCCCTTAAACTATGGGTTCATTGGCACTAGTACTCGATTCCCAATCCCGACAACGCATAGTACGACTTCGTACGTTCAGTGACTACTCGGCTACTGTGGCCTGCTCTACAAATGATTTTATAAGTTTAAGGCAAGCCGGTACTCTCTATACCGACAATGTTAAATTAAGCCATTTAAGGTATCTGTTTCTCAGAAACTGTTACATATAAAACCTTCAAATTTTATTTGTATTTCAAATAGGCTTTTTATTTTAACAATGGTAAAAATGTTTGAAATATATTGTTTACTTTTTGCAATGAAAATCAATTTAAAAGTATCACTATGAATTTTTTGAGAATTGTCATTTTTTTTACGGTAACTGTTTTCCAGCAAGTGTTTTTGGAAAGATCACGAAAAAACTAAATCTAGTATATTTAGTTACGTATTATTTACATATTTTATTAATACGTAAGAAATAAAAATTGCATGTTTATTCATTCAATAAATTCTTAGAAAAAGGTACACGCAGTTTGAATACTATCATTTTGAGGTAATTGTATTTTTAACGTAAAAAGGTACTTCATCAAAAAAAATAATGAATTGCAACATGTATATAGTTGCCCTATTGTACTAAACATTTGTATCTTCTTAATTTTTTAAACATAAAATAGGAAAAAAAGTACTAAAATGTTGAGAAATTATATATATATATAGTATTTTTCAGTTTTTTTCAACGAAATATTTTTTTAGGATTTCGCAACAATTTTTTCAAGTTCTGTATCAATCTGTGAAGAAGTTTAAGCTTCAATGCATTACAAATATCAAATTTGACCTTAAAACATCATACATATAATGTAAACAAGCAACGATATGTAAAAGTAATGATTTGGGAATATGTGTTTTTACGAGAGATATTGCGAAAGTTTTCACACACACAATATGGATTTGTATGTTCACATGCAAACACAATTTCTAAAAGTTTCAAAATTCAAAATTCTCTCTAAACTGTACCAAAGATTTCTAAAAAAGTCAAAAATAAAACCGTTTTTATGTTTTTAAACAGAAAATTTGTGTATTGCTCTGCATGTAACAGGCTTCTCGCAATGTCAAATCATATACATTTGTGTTATAAATAGTCACTTTTTATTGAAAACCCTTTGAATATTAAAGCTGAAAAACTTGTCTGAACAATAAATAAATATTAATATTTGCAATGAAGTGAAATATTTAAAATATATTATTTAGTGTTCTCACAAAAAATTAAAATATCATAATGAATTTTAAAAAAAGTAACATTTTTTGCCACGATATTTGAATTCCAGTCAATTATTTTGGGAAAATTCCCTAAAAAATCGCATGAATATATTTAGTTACATTTCAGTAACAGGAGGGGAAATATTTCATGTACCTTTATACAGAGTGTTTTTTTTCCAGGTATAGAAGTTTAAGTTGGCATTACTTTCCAAGATGGCGATCGATTCATCAGCTGGCAAGTGATTTATTCTCAGTTTAGTTTGCCAATTCATTATGAATAGACTCACGCTTGAACAACGCTTTCAAATTGTGTAATTTTATTTCGGAAATAATGGTCGATTTTCATAAGCGAATTTTGTTTAGCGATGAAGCGCACTTCTGGTTGAATGGCTATGTCAACAAACAAAACTGCGGCATTTGGAGTGAGGCTAATCCACAAGTGTATGTCGAAACACCGTTACATCCAGAAAAACTGACTGTTTGGTGCGCTTTATGGGCTGGTGGAATCCTTCTTCAAAAACGATGAAGGCCACAACGTTACAGTCAATGGTGATCGGTATAGAGCCATGATTACTAACTTTTTCATTCCTGAATTGAACAATCAGGATGTCCAGGAGCTGTGGTTCCAACAAGACGGCGCAACATGTCACACAGCTCGCGCCACAATCGATTTATTGAAAGACACGTTTGGTAACCGCCTATTTTCACGTTTTGGACCTGTGAATTGGCCTCCAAGATCTTTTGATTTAACACCGCTAGACTATTTTCTGTGAGGCTATGTAAAGTCATTGGTCTATGCGGATAATCCACAAACGCTTGACCATTTGGAAGGCAACATTCGCCGTGTTATTGCTGATATACGGCCACAAATGTTGGAAAAAGTCATCGAAAATTGGACGTCCAGATTGGACTATATCCCAGACAGCCAAGGCAGTCATATGCCAGAAATCATATGTAAAATTTAATGCCACAAGATTATCCTTCGAATAAAAAAAATCATGTCAATTGAATAATACATCGTTGTTTTATTGCAATTTAAAGTTCTATACCTCTAAAAAAACACTTTATAAGAACAAAATGATTAACGAGAAAATTATATAATGACATTGGGATAAAAGCGTGGACTGATCTATACTAATTGTTAGTTATTACTACACTCATGTCTATAAATTAAGGATAATTCAGAATCACACAGAAATTGAACTCTAAAATTAAAATTTCACCTGTAGAATTATCACACACATCTTGAAGAAGAATATGCAAATTACAGGATACCACCAGATGGCGCGGATAGTACGTCACAATGACGAGAGTGTATGAAAGGGGTATATCAGGAATGGTGGAAAAAATAATATTGCTTACAAGCGCTTTAAAAGCCTTTCAGTGCAATCGGCGCATAGTTATGGCACAAAGGAAGAATTTGGACGTGGTAGAATTATTGGGACTTGAATGTGGACATACCCACCTGGAAGTTTTCGAGGAACTTGGACTCGCCCAGAGTGTCATCTCCAGGCTTTGGCAACGATTCCAAGATGATGGTAATGTGAGTAGATGTTACAGCTCAGGTCGCCCCTGAGTTACAATGCTGAATGAATATCGGTATTTGGCATTTACTGCCAAAAGAAACAGACGGAGCACAGCATCAGACCTGTCTCATCAGATCTCTTCAGCTACCGGTACGACAGTTTCAAGGCAAACTATATACAGAAGCTTAGGGCACATTGGTCTATAAGCTCGAAGGCCTGTCAGATGTGTTCCACTTACCACAACTAACTGTCGCCTGCGATTAACCTGGAGAAGAGAGGTGTATGTGGACACCCCAACAGTGGTCTTCTGTGATGTTTTTGAACGATACCAGGTTTAGTTTACTGTCTTATTCTCGCCGAAATTTTAATATGGGGAGCACCAGGTAACCGTTACCACCAAGAGAACACTATTGAACGACACCGTTACGGTGGTGCAGGATGGCTCATTTGGGGAGGAATTATTCTTTGTTCCAGAACGTACCTGCATATTCAGAGTGTAACGAGGACAGTTTACATCTATCGGGATGTCATTCTGGAAAAACATGTACGTTTGTTTCGGGGTGCCATGGTTGCTGAATTTCTGTTTATCGATTACAAAGCCCGTCCTCAACGTGCAAACGTTTTAGACGAATGCCTTCAATCGGAGGATATCACCCGTATGGATTCGCCAGCATACTCACCTGACTTGAATCCAACAGAGCATGTGTGAGATATGCTTGCCTGAAGAATTGCAGCTAATCAACCCCCTCCCACCTGTCTACCGGAACCTCGGAGGGCATTGCTTGATGAGTGGTTTAATATTCCCCAAGATCAGATTTATAATTTGTTACTCAACATGTCTCGGGATACATACTCCGTATTAACTATCATACTAACCATCTTATACTGTTTTTTGTAAATAGGTTCTTTTTTGAAATTTGCTCCAGGGAGTAAAAATCTCAATTTTTATTAATTATATCAAACATACGAGTATATCCTCTTTTTTGCTCTTTGCATTTTGTTTAAAAAATAGACTTTACAAATTAGTCAAATTTGTTTTGCTTCTGTCTTTTTCGTTGCCTGAACTTCATTATCCTTAATTTATAGACATGAGTGTAGTTTTATTCCGAAATGCTGAGTTAGTGAAAAATGTGAGTACAAAGCACATCCCACGGTTTTACCACAATGGCATTAAATTTTTCGTTAATAAATTTATTCTTTTATTAAGAATTAATTTTTTTACATGTTAGTTCTATTCACACACACACACTATAAAAGCATGTTTTGTAGTATTTTTAAAACTGAAATTTATTTTTCATTTTTTTTCATTCATGTTTTGTTAGGTTTTAAGATTATCATTTATCATTTGTTGAAATTATACTTGAGTTTGATATTTAGGACCAAAATTGTGTTGTTGCTGGAATTAGTCTAGCTTCTTAATGGTTATGAAAGGTATTTATTCTCTGTGTTAACGGGGCCTCAGATTGCTATAAATTTAATTCGTAGCATCACTTCTAAACGTATTGCTTTAAAAATTAAAAAAATATATTTAACTGTTAGAACATAAATTATTTATATTAACATAGACCAGGCTTTTTTTTTATTTCCATTTTCAGAAAGACTACGCACCCACCCACCCTACCTCTTCTCACATAAAGAACATTTGTTTTTGTTTTAATTTTTGTTAACCAGAAGCATATTTTATGGTTTTAGGGTATCACTTTAATTTTTTTGTTGTTAAATCTGGAATTAGTCGCCAAATCTGAAAATGGTTTATCCAATTAGTCGCCAAATCAAGAAATGATATAATTAATTAGTCGCCAAATCTCATAAATCCTTAATTATTAAAATCCTGATCAGGACAATGAAACAAAATTATAAAATTATTGTATTGTCATAGGTTCTTGTAACAAGTGTGTGAAATTTTGAATTAGTCTGACCTTGTAAAGTGGGTAAAAATTGAGTTCAAATATTCCATTACATACAAGTGAAACTTATAAAAACGTGTTAAAAATGCATTTGCAGAAAAAACAAATCTACTACTCAAGTTCTTGTACACGAAAAAATTAAATATTCTCGTATTGATGGTGAAATTGAAAAATATTCTAAATTTGATTAGGCTTAACCCAACGTTTTTTAAAATGTGGAGTGCAACCCTAGCCATAATAACTCTACCAGGGTTGTACGAGAATATAGAAAATTAAAAAAAAAAACGCTTATTTAAAAATATTAATTTACTGAAAGTAAACTTAAATATAAAATGCAATATAATATAAAATATACATTGGTACTGATATATTACTCTTATAAGCGTATCAGTTCTACGCAAAGCATTTTGTAACTAGACAGAAATTACCCACCCACTGCGCTAGATTTTATATGAATATATCCCGTTTATATATATATATATATATATATATATTTATATATATATATATATATATATATATATATATTTATATATATATATATATATATATATATATATATATATATATATATACACATATATATATAATTCCCTCTAGTATCCTTCTTATTAACTCTTCGTACTAATCTTTAAACAAAATTTAAGTCTTTGGATTAAAAATAACACTTTAATCTTAATCGTAATCGGCTAGTCCGAAATACCTGTCCCGCCCATTCTATCTATTTAGAACTACTATTACGTAATAATCACGCGGAAAAACTGCTGTTATAAAAGCAAAAATCGCGTGTAATCGCTCTCTTTGTCTGCTTGCCTTCATCATGTAAGAATGTAAATAACTGCATCTCTTTGGCTTGGTGTCCTCCAACATGCAGCTGCTTATTCAATGTGAAAATGTACCCCAATTGTGTTTTAATCTGCTGATGTGTGCTTCATATGAAAGGAGGTAAGGTTTTCCGATGCTGTATTCAATAAACCAAATATTACAACAATCCTACACCGGCCAACGCTACGACAATACCTAACATATATATATATATATATATATATATATATATATATATATATGTAAGGATAATTAAATTAGATTAAAAATTAAATTCCCTATCTAGCACTTGACTCCATCTTTCTCCGTTCTCATATTCAAGTATCAAACTAATCGGCCATTTATTTCTTCCGAACATATGGCCTAGACAAAAAAAAATGTCTAATTCTAGATCGTTAGATTTAATAGTCAACATATGTCAGCATTAACTTGTAAGCACCATCTTCAAAGCAGCGACACTTACCAGATGTTTTTCACGTGTTATTCACGTGAAACCACCACCATGGCGTGCTTTTTCCTCCCTGCTCGCAGTCAGAACTGATGTTGACACGATGGAATGAAGATCTCTTTTTTTTAAACTTTAATCTAATTCTGTCTTTAAAATCATGACAGAATTAAAGCCGGCAGGATCTTGGTCTGCGATCTTAATCTAAAAAATTAATCTTTTTTGTAAAATAATTTAATATAAAAACTAACGCCAACGAACGTAATAACTGATATGGAGAATTTTATGGAAGACTGACGGCACTCTACATTTGTTAGCTGAGGACGTTGGGTTACCAGAATTAATCTATGGTACGGAAAAAGAAACGCGGTAGTAATCCCCGAAAGAACATCGCTCTTACCGCCAAAGAAATAGAATCATCCTCTTCTCCTAACAAGATTTCAAAAAGTCATACTTCAAAAATGGAAACAGTGAAGAAAATTAAAATTAAGCAGGAAGAGAATTAAGATGCTGATGAAGAAAAGTTAAAGCAACCTCTAACCATTATTAAAAATGATATTCGATTTGAAGATCTACAGACTGTTTTCCAAAAATATAGCCTGGAAATACCCATCCAAAAATTCATTAGAAATTTTGAAAGTACGTGCGATTCCTTCGATATACCAGAGAAACAGAAAAAAATATTTATAATCAAGTTAGTAGATGGAGCTGTGAAGAGACTTACATACAATCACAATCTATCCCTAAAAGTTTTTACGAACTGAAAAATAATTTAATACGTGAATTCGGAACACAAGTCAACCCAGCGGAGATTCATCTTCAATTATCTAAAACAGAAAAAACCTCAAAAGAGATCCACATAGAATATTTCTACAGAGTAAAAGAAATCGCATCCCGGATAAACATGGAAGAAGAAGCTGAAAAATATTACATCATAAGAGGATTAAAAGAAAATAGAGCCATAGAAATACAGTTACAAAGCTGCAGCAACATAGAGGAACTGAAGGAAAAAATGAAACTCTTAGATATCCAAGAAAAATCAAAATCAAGTAAGAATGAAGTTATATACCCAAAGTATCCAATGACAAGAATACCTTATCATAAAATCAATTTGCCCATAGACAACAATATGGAGGATGGAATTGGAGAAATGACCAATCTCAACATCAGGATACCATAACCAATACAAGATATAAGGTATACTCTCCTCAGTTTCCATCACCTTATCATCACCCTTCCTTTTCACGTCAGCGGCCGACCCTATATCCGAGAAACCAAATATTTCCACAATGACCGTCAATTTTGCGACCGAATGCTCCAACTTTCTACCTCCGTCAAAGAGCACAAAACAATAATACGGTATTCCAACCTCATCAAACATGAGAACTTATGATCATCCAGGGAAGAATCAACTTCAAACAAGTTGATGTCCTCTTGGATACAGGATCAAGTGTCAATATTATTCCAAAAAATATAATATCACAAATCAAGGGATACCACAATGTAGAGTATATCAAAACAAAAATTGCCACCATCAATGGAGAAATTGAGGAGAGTGAGGCAATTACTTTACAATTGAAAATAGGAGAAATTATTGAAAATATTAAATTCCTCATAGTAAATGTAGAGCAGAAATATTTAATAATTTCTAATAAAACTATGAGTATTTTTGAATTAAATATTAATTTTAGTGATTATAAAATTTTTCAAAGAGGAAAAAAAATTTAAAAAATTATGAATCTAAGAAAAATATTAAAGAAAATGAAACTCTTAAATTTAGTAATAATAAAATTATCACTAAGAAAACTGATAATGTGTTTAATATAGAAATAGTTCCTAATAGTGATTATGATATTATTAATATGATTATTGATAAATATAAACATGTCTTTGCTAAAAATAAGTTTGATGCGGGCGAGTTAAAATGTAATTCTCCTAAAATAATACCTCAGAATTACCCATTGTAAATCGACCATATAGGACATCTTTTAAAGATGATACGGAAATAAAAAAGCAACTAGATGCATTATTGAAAGCAGGAATAATAAAACCATCTTATAGTTCTTACGCTGCCCCTATAACATTGGCTTTTAAAAAAGAGGATAATGCTCGTACAGGATTATGTATCGATTACAGAAAGCTAAATGCTATCACAAAATTAGATGCAGAGCCAATTCTCCGAATAGATGCAGTTTTAGACAAATTAACACATGCAAAATTTTTCTCAACCATCGACCTATGTAGTGGTTATTGGCACATTAAATTAGATGATAATGAATCTGAAAAACTTGCATTTACATCAAATTACGGTCTTTTTCAATTTAATCGTTTGCCTTTTGGATATAAAAATTCTCCAGCTATATTTCAAAGAGCTATTAGACAGATTTTAAATAAATACCAAATAAAATTTGCATTAAATTATTGTGACGATATAATAGTATTTTCGGAATCACAATTGAAGAACATGCAAAACATTTAGAGGAAATTTTTAAAATTTGTGGAATAGAAAATATAAAATTTAAATTCTCAAAGTGTAAATTTGGCAAAGATACAATTGATTTCTTAGGATATGAAATAAAACAAGGGTCATACACTCCAAATAATACAAATGTCGAAATAATTAAAAAACTTTTACCCCCTAGAAATGTAAAGGATTTACAAAGATTTCTTGGTAGTATTAATGTCTATTATAAATTCATTCCTCAATATGCAAAATTAAGAATGCCCTTAAATAATCTTCTTAAAAAGAATCAAAATTGGAATTGGACCCCAGAATGTCAACAATCTTTTCAAAAACTTAAAGACAGCTTAATTTCAAAGCCCATTTTAGCTATATTCAATCCAAATTATCCCTGTAATCTTTATGTAGATGCATCGAAATTTGCAATCTCATGTATCCTGAAACAACAAAAACCCAATGGAAATCAACATCCGATTGCATTCCACTCGAGACGACTGAGAAATTATGAAATTAATTATACAATAACTGAATTAGAATGCTTAGCTATAATTGATAGTTTAAATAAATTCCATTGCTATCTTCATGAATCTCATTTCACAGTTCATACCGATCATAATGCGTTAGTTTGGCTTAAAAATTTCAAAAATCCCACGGGTAGACTTTTTAGATGGTCTTTAAAAATTTCTATGTATGATTTTGATATAAAATATAAGAAAGGTAGCACTAATGTTGAAGCTGATATGTTAACAAGAAATCCTATTGCTTATCATATAATTAATATACCCCCAGAACCTTTATTAGATATCAATGAAATAAGTCATTTTCAAAATATAGAAAATACATCAGCTCGTAAATGTTTTAAGAGAGATGGTGTTTTTGTAGTTAAAAGACAAGGTTTAACTAAAATAATTGTACCGAAAGCTCTAAGAGTGAAATTAATGGAAACAACTCATAAAAAATTTGGCCACCCTGGTGTAGCCACCATGTTAAAATTAATATCACCACAATATTATTGGATAAACATTATTACTGATATACGAAATTATTTGAAACTTGTCAAATAAATAAAAAGTCACATCAGAGAAAATACGGACTGATGCAATCACTTCCCCTTTGTGAAAAACCCTTTGAACTTTTATCGATAGATAGTGTAGGTGGTTTAAATTATTACAACTCTGTTAAAAAAATATTTACACATTATTATTGATCATGCAACTAGGTACCCTTGGACTTTCCCATGAAAAAATGCAACAACAGATACTTATATAAATTGTTTAAGACAAATCTTTCAGAAACACATACCGGAAAAAAATTTAAGTGATAGAAATACTGCGTTCACCTCTTAAAAATTTAAGCATTTTTTAAAACATAATAATGTCACTCAATTATTAACTACTTCTCACAGACCACAAACGTGTAAATCGTTGAACGTGTAAATCGAAACCATCATTACCCGCTTAAAATGTGAAAGTAGTAATAGTTCAAATAAAGTCTCATGGACAAAAATTCTAGAAAAAGTAACCCATCAGTATAATCAAACTTCACCTACAATAACAGGTTTCCCTCCAAACTACTTAATGTATGGTAATTTACCTTTCGAAATTTCGCTAAAAGATAATGAGATATATCCTCCCTTAGAAGAAGCAAGAAAATTAGCCAAAGAAAGAACAGAACAATATTATAAAATAAATAAGATTAGATATGATAAAAAATTTCAGGAAGCTGATTTCAAGGTTGGTGACTTAGTCAATAGGAATTTCAATACCCCAATATGAGGAATTTCAATACCCCAATACAAGGAAATTAAGTCCCCCTTATTCAGGCCCTTATACCGTTTTAAGAAAATGTTCTGATGTATTATTTGAAATTGATAGACACAATGCCCTTAATAAAACTGACACTGAATTGGTTCATTCAGTTCGTTTAAGACATTTTCATCCATCTGAAAATTTTCAGTTAAATTACATTCAACAAAATACCCATAATAATGAGAAGAAGATAATAACTAAAAGAAACATCTTACGTAATACAGAAATAACTGAGTTCTGCTTAACAAGACTTTTCGGCGAAAAAGAATAATATATATGATATATTATTTAATTTTTATAATATAGATGTGTTATAAATGAGATATTTTCTTTATATTTCAATTGAGAAAACAAAGTATATAGGTTTAGTCATACAAAATTTTGAGAAATTTTAATATACTTCTCATAATTTTATCTTAAGATGTCGAATGAGTTAAGAGTTATGATAGAAATTGGTGTTTTAAAGTGAAAGATATAAATTAAGTTTTTAGAAAAATGACTAATGAGAGAACTAATAATAGAGAGATTGATTGTTATAAGAAACAAAAGTAAAATTAAGTTGTATTCTTTTTTCTCCATTGAATTCAATTGTTTTGTTAATTATTTTATTTAGCAGTAATCTTATTGCATGTCATTTAATTTTTTATTTTGAAATTGTGCGTTTTGATATAATGGCCATCTATCGGGATTCACTATTTCTCGAAATTTTCCTTATCTAAAATTAAAATTAATTTAATAACTTGAAGCTTATTTTTGGATATTATACAGTGGATAAGGAGAATACAATCATTATAATTTTGTATATGTCTCGAAACATTAAGAGGACAAACTTGTTTAGTTTGATATGTACACCTCTCATTGTTTCTTATCAGCATCCCTGAACATCTGTGAGTTGATGACGCAAATTTCTCAGAGAGATGTGTTCAAAATTAAGTAAGGTGATACAGTTTATATTAGTGAATGTGTGATGTAAGAGAAAATCAAGAATTTTTGTCTATGAAACGAATTTTTAGAAGGTTACGGAAAGATTCAAAATATTGTGTATGCGATATTGTTGAGTTACAGTGAATATTGAGAAAATTTTCATACATACTAAAAGTTATTATTGAAGTGAATCCATTTTTCCGACTCAAAAAATAATAAGAAAGTGCTCTTACATTCTTGTATTCTTTTATTCCTATATTCTTATAATTTTTATGTTTTATAACGCATATAAAATAAAATATTGTTTATTGTGTTGAATAGTGCATATAAGTTGTGTGTGTTGTACACTGTCTTCATATTATTAATAATCTCATTTTATTCGTGTATATATTTTTTTTATCTTTTTAAAAAATGTATTTCATATATGCAAAATGTGTGTAACAACATAAGGTATTACTACGATGGCGCCAGAGTAGATTTTTATACAAAGTTATTATTTTAACATTTGTATGATTTCATGTATTTTTATATTTACTATCTTATTGTTTGATATATTATTTTCCAACATAATTTTTTGTAAAATATCTACCAGCTATAATATGAATCTATTATTATGAAGGAATAGGAGGAAACGTGAGCTCTTATTCTAGATGTCGAATAGATTTGAATAAGCTAATCTTCAATTATATGTATGAAAATTCATGTTTATCAATTAATTGTCATTACTGTGTTTGTTGTTATAGTTTCGTTTATTATATTGCATTGTGATTTTAGTATTCCTATTGCTTAAATATTTCCACTGTGTGTAATATGTCTTTCTAAATAACTATGTATTGTTTTGTGTTTGTTGAAAATTGATTAAGTTTGTAAAGAGAGAAAAAAACCACGCCATGACTCCCTTTTAAAATTGGGGAGCAAATGTAAGGATAAGTAAATTAGATTAAAAATTAAATTCCTTATCTAGCACTTGACTCCATCTTTCTCCGTTCTCATATTCAAGTATCAATCTAATCGCCCATTTATTTCTTCCGAACATATGGCCTAGCCAATAAACATGTCTAATTCTAGATCGTTAGATTTAATAGTCAACATATGTCAGCATTAACTTGCAAGCACCATCTTCAAAGCAGCGACACTTACCAGATGTTTTTCACGTGTTATTCACGTGAAACCACCACCATGGCGTGCTTTTTCCTCCCTGCTCGCAGTCAGAACTGATGTTGACACGATGGAATAAAGGAATATGATTCTGTCTTTAAAATCATGACATTTTAAAACTTTAATATGATTCTGTCTTTAAAATCATGAATATATATATATATATATATATATATATATATATATATATATATATATATAATTGATGTCTTATTATAAGGAATTAGATTTTTGTGAAAAAAATATTAAATTATTCTCATGTATTAACTCTGTAAAAAGTGCAGAACATTCAACTTATAATATCAAAATTATAATAGAATTGTCTATATTACATTCTCGTAACAATCTCCCAAGTGAATGTTTTTTATCCATAAGATCCAGAAAAAACCTTTGAGCCGCCCAACCATAAATGTCTATATTCTTATATTTGTATTGCATGCACTAGTTGTTTTTTCCACTTGTATTTCATATATATCCCAGGATAAAAAAACATACGAAAACAACCACCAACCACCCTTGAGAGTCAATTTCTGTAAGACCCTTTCAGCAAAGTCGTTGTATTCAACAACGGAGGCATAAATAACAATTTTCGTTACTGTAGATCTAGTAGTTTGAAAACGGGTATTCTTTTAACAATACCCCGCAAAAAATTCCCTCTCTCCAATAGGAGTCAATTTCCGTAAAATCCTTTCTTGGTGAGTTTCTATTCAACAAAAGTAACATGCTTACTAAATTTCATTACGGTAAGTAGTGGCTCGATAACGAAAATGTTTATATAAATAAGTCCCCTAGAGGAATTCCTCTTCCACCAATAGGAATGAATTTTCTTAAAATCAATTCTTAGCGTATCTATATTTTAATAAAATTCCAACAAAATTTCAAGTCCCTACGCCTTGAAGTTCAAAAACGATAATATTTATCCAAAACACACCCTTAAAAATCTCGCAACAGCCTTTCGTATGGATTTTCGAAACATTTTTTTGTAGATTTTCTACACTCAACGAAAAAATTGGGACAACCAAATTTTTAGCTTTTTGGTCTAATAGACTAATAACTACCTCTATTTCTTAACACTTTAAATCAGGGAAGATCTAAATATTTATAAAAACACTGTGTGTCTCAATTTCCCCAAATTTTTTCATATAATATAGAGAAGTGAAGACATTTTTTTCCATCAGTAAAAATGATAATACTTAAAATTTACAATAATTAATGGGAAGGAGTGACTCTTTTTATAGTGTTTATTAAAAACATAAATAAAAAGTTCTATAAATACGTCGTTTACCAGAGTCAACAACGAAATTCAGAAAAGCATCTATTGATTCATATGCTCAAAAATATTTTATTTATTTAATAAAACAATACTTTAATTGAGACTGAATTTAAAATCTTTCAGAATACTTCAAATATCTTAAAAATTTAATTGTCATCAAACATGAAATTTGCTCGCAAACTTCTCAATTGTATGGGCAACAAGAAAGTTCAAAAATAAGAAATAATTTTTTTTTTCATTTTTCTCGAAATTTGTAGGTAATGTGCAGCCTTAAATATATTTAAATGTTTTGGATGTCTGAATTTTAACAATATATGGTTTTAAAATTCAGGCTTCTAAAACGGTAAGTTGTAATATAGGAACGAATATTTTTTTTGTGTTTATTTCCTTCAATTCGATACGCAAGCATCGGAACTGCAGTTTTATTATCGAGAACATTCTTACCACTAGAAATTGCTTATAATATTAAATATATTGCGACTCTCTAAGTCCGGACGATAGTTAATCGAAAGAACTAGAATCAGACATTTGAGCAAGACGTCATGGAATGATGTCTGAATATTTAAGAAAATACGGCAGGTTTTCCACGTTTAAGGAATTAGAGAATGCGTCTTAGAATCGATAATTTGAAAAGTAGTGTATAGTTCTAAGGTAAGGAAAAAAGAGCTTTAATAAATAATCTAACGCCTGTTACACTTCTGTGCAGAACTGCTGACCTTGGTCAATTCGAAGGAGGGTGATTCGACTTCGGAAAGACGCAGGTTTCTATTTTCCGCTGTTGAAATTTTTCAACCCTACTAGACATTGCATCACAACGCAACCACCTCACCTCTTGACCCTCCTTAGCAGCCATTATTCTTATTTCCCCAAAACCAATAGGATGATTCTCTTTTCACTGGACTTGAAACTTCAAAATTGGCCGCGGTAGCCGAGTGGTATAGGTATTGGACCGTGGCTTGCCTTGTCACGAGTTCAAGCCCAGTACCATAAAAACCCGACTTATAGGGCAGCGATGCACGTTAAATCTGTCGAGAGCTGTAACGTCCTCCCGTTGGTGTGGTATGGTAGATATGAGAGGGGGTTCCAGCTGAATTGTCGTCCATGTCACTTGACCATGGTTCAAAATTACGTGGTTCGTTGCTTAAAGCTCTCGTGTAGCTAAACAGTGCGACGTTAATAATCAGTCAATCAATCTATCAAACTTCAAAAATCTCAGAAACCAAGTTCCCTACCTTGAATACCTGTCTAACTGGCCCCCTGCTCCCCAGTGATCCTAAAGCAAGAAAATTCAACTTCGTCGCTCTTCTCAAATAGACTTTTTTGCGAAATACGGGATTGAGGGTTCCTAGAAACCCATATTCCCGCAGAAATTTCCGTAGAACAGATGTTATCACTTGACAGATTACTAACATTTCCTCCTTGTTTTTTTATACCCCTAACTAAACCCAGAAATACCATTATAAAATTTGAAATTATCCCTTCTATCGTGTGGTCATTAGCACAAACACTTTTTTTTATTAATTCCATTTAAGAATGAAAAAAAAAATACTTTAATTTAAACGGAAGCTAAACCTAATTTCAGATTACTTCGAATATTTTACTAACTAAATTGTTATCCGACATGAAATTTGGTGACAAGCTTTTCAGTGATATAAGCCGCAAGCAATTGCGAAAAAAAATTACTATTTTTGAAATTTCTAGGTAATGTGGAGCTTTAAATATTTTAAAATAATTTGGATGCCTGAGTTATAACATTAAGTAGTGTTAAATGCAGGCTTCTAAAATGGGGAGCTGTAAAACAGGCAGGAATATTTTGTTGTAATTATCACCTCATATTCTATAGACAAGCATGAGAGCTTCCGTTTTATCATCAAAAACTACTTACCACTAGAAATTGCTTATATTATGCATTATATTGCGACTTTCTGATTTCTAAAGGTGTATTATTATTATTCAGAATCCTCCTTTTGAAGAAAACGTCATACAATGATGTTTGCTTAGTTATCAAAAGATTTTAGTTAAACCACCTTTAAAAAATTTGGGAATGAGTCTTGGAAATTGCGTTCATTTTTGAAGCAATGTATTGTTCTAATGTAAGGAAAGAAGAGCTTTAATAGATGCTATGAAGCACCAGCTACACTTCCGTACAAAACTGCAGTACTACCGATCGTGGTCAATTCCAAGGGGATAAGCACTACGAAAATCCACTCGTTTCGGTTTTCACCTTAAATGCTTCACCCCTACTGCAAATTGCGTCACAACACACCAATATCACCTTTTCGAACCCCTGGGCAGCCATTTTGAGGCATTATTCTTACCTACAACCAATAGGAAGATTATCTATTCCCTAGACTCCAAACTTCAGAATTCTCAGAAAACAAGTTCCCTACCTCGAACTTTAACCTACTGTCCCACCGCCCTTCCAATAGCCTTGCAGATATCCTCAAGCATGTAAATTCAATTTCGTTGCTCTTCTCAAACAGACTTTTGGCTATATACGGGATTGAGGGTGCCTAGAAACTCATATGCCGGCATAAATTTCCGTAGAACAGATGTTATCAATTGACAAATATCAAAATAAATTAAGGGTCAGATGTAAATTAAAGCAAGTGTACTGTTGCAGCGGCCATAGTACGCTTGCTTGCCCAACACTTTCATTAAAATTCTTTAGCATAGCATTACATTAATTCGCAGGTATAGTTCTTAGGGTTAATTCAAGGGATTTCTAGATCTTTTACAGTTGAAACATTCAAAAAGTTTAGATTTATTCAAAACATGCATAAATAATCTTTCCGCGTGTTTTCAAAGTAGCTTTCGAAAATGTCTGCTACCGTTTTTGTAACTGGATTCACTTTTACTAATTATAATTTAAGTAGACAAAGAATAATTTGTTTTTTTCCCCTGAAACTTAGAAAAAGGCGATTTTGAATCTTTAAATGCATTAAATTCTGCCACATAAATTTTATGTACGGTACTAAATCCAATAATTTTTGCATCTTTTAGTGACATCTGAATTATTAACTCTGAAATTTCTTGAAATACAAGATAAGGATTTCCCAAAAATTTAATGAATGGAAAAACAGGCTCGTGTTTGTTTTTTGATAAATGAGTTTGTTAAGTAAGATGTAAATAAATTTAAATTTGAAAAGATTCTCTGGGATCATTTTTCACACATCGATGAGGGACTCATGTATAAACTAAAATGTTTGTATATTTGTTTTGAACTTACACGAATCTGCACCGTTCATTGTATAAGTGTAAAATATTGCAGGGAGCTATGCTGGTATTTCGAAGCCGCCGCAACCATATTACATACAAAAAAACATATTTTAAATTTATTAAATTTTTTTTTAATCTTCTTGTTTACGGAAGAGTTCATGAGTTAATACGTAAGATCGCCAATTATGCAAAGATGGAAAAATGTGACTACTCATGTTTTGAAAATAAATATAGCGTTCGGCTATATATTTTGATTACTCAACAGTTAAGAAAGGATATTTTTGAAATTTACTTCTAAGGTAAATGTTTGAGGCGTTGTATTCAAAAATTCTCAAACCCTAAATTTGACAAGTGTGTGTTTTATGGCTATATATTACAAATTTTACGAATATAAATTATTTTTTAATTTCAGATTAATCTTATCATTTAATGTTGAGCGTGACAAATGCTTTCGGAAATACTTATTGAAATTATAATTAAACGTAATTAATGACTTTCTTCCAATACAGAAAATTTACTACCAAAAAGTTACTTACCACTGTAATTTGTTTAACAAACGTAACATATATTGCTCTTATTTTTAAGACAGCAATAACGGGAGTGGTCTTTCTGGATATCCAGAAAGCCTTCGACCGTGTTTGGATTTTAGGACTCACTTTCAAACTAATTACTTACGATATTCCTTCTCCCCTCATCCACTCGTATCTCACTAACCGATCCTTTCGGATCAGAGTAAATGAATCATTATCTAACTCTCATTCCATCTCTGCAGGGTGTCCTCAGGGCTCATTGCTCGGGCCCCTGTTGTTCAATCTCTATATAAATGACATTCCCAGCTACTCACTAACAAATATTAGTCTCTATGCGGATGATACGGCCATTAATGCCACGTACAAAAACTTAAAGACTGTTACCTTTGCCATTAACAAACACCTCAAGCTGCTAGAAAATTATTACGACAGATGGAAAATTAGTATCAATGTAGAAAAATCTTGTGCCGTCATCTTTACCAAAAAGCGCACCATTCCTCCCCCTCATAATGTTCAATAAACAAATTCCCTGGTCTCAGAATACCAAATATCTTGGCGTTATTTTTGACTCGCACTAACTTGGAAACAACACATATTACACGTTCGCGATAAGTTCCGAAAAACAATGTTTAAATTTTTTTCCCCTAATTTCCCGGAACTCACATTTAAGTAGAGATAACAAAGTGCTTCTTTATACAGCCGTTATGCGTCCAATACTCGCTTATGCCTGTCCAGTATGGGGTTATGCTGCTAAAACCAATATTAATATTTTAAATACTCTGCAGAATTCATATATTAGAATGATTGTAAATGCCTGCCGCTACATGAAAAATGATCGCATAAATAAAGCTCTTAAAATCACTAGTTTTAAAGCACATATTCAAAAATTAGCTATAAATTTTTTCGATAATTTGCCAAATACTAATAATGTAAATATGTTAAATCTAAACGATTACAACTGTAACGATAATACTAAAAGGCCAAGAAGAATCCTTTTGGATTCTTACAATCCGCCTTAGCTTTTTTATCCCTGCAATAATTTTTAATTATTGCACCTAGTAAATTTTTAAAATTTTTATTATTTTTCTTTCAATATTTATTAATCTCCACACCCAACTGGACAAGTATATATTTTTAACTTTTACCCCCATGGGCAGCCAGCCTGAGGCTAAATTCACTTCTACCTCCAATTCACTGAGAGAGCAGTCCTAAGCTCTCAGCACCGTATAAAACTTTAACTCCAAGTAGTCATCTCTAAGCCCCTCCTCCCGGATTCCATCACCACAGCCAAATCGCCGACATGTCACTCCGCAGACTGAAAAAACCAACGAAGTCAAGTCCTGCATCACAGACACATCATGATATGGGATTGAGGACTGTTTATCAGTCCAGGTACCCAAAAATAGACTGTCATCCACTGTCATCCAAGACAGCAATGTCCCTAGTTCCTTTTGTCCTTCTTTTTTTGTCTAGAAAGGCATTATGCTTGTATGCCGAATTAATTTAATATAATTTGACTACGAAATGTGTCTTTATATTAATTTGGGGAAAAGGAATCCATTATTTTTGGTAGGTGTCTGTGTTGATCAATGTTTCGTAAAGTATCAATTAAACAATGTTTGCATA
>BMAU01018702.1:855000-1006744 GCA_019973935.1 Trichonephila clavipes | reverse complement strand
ATCATCTTGGTCCTTTAGCAACGTCAAGTCATCAAAATCGGTCCAGCCGCTTAGGAGGAGTTTAGTTACATACACTCACAGAAGAATTACATATATAAAGATTTTTTGAAAAGATATTAATTAAAAACGCTAAAAAGCGTGAATCGTCTGCATTATCGTAACAATAAAGACCGGGTTTGGCCAGTTTGGCTGAAAATCAATTTCCGACGCCAACTTACGTCTTTTTCCATTCCTACTATTAGCTCACGATATCTATACATATTATATTTGTATTTTTGTTTATTTACTTATTTATCTTGGTGAAATTTTCAATCTTTAATAAAATATATTTTAAAGCGCTCAATTGAGCTGAAATGTAATGTACATGATTATTTTGGATGACAATACAATAATTTTTAATTATAAGTAATAACAATTAATTGATTAAAACTAATTATTTAAAAATTACAAATACAGCCACGTTGGCGACTTAGCGACCCTTAGCGACTTATGTCAAAAATTTGAAAAAAAAATTCTCACGTGTTGAATAAGGCATTCAGTTGAAAGGAAATTTTATATACACGATTGTTTTGAATCACAATACGATACTTTAATGATAATTAATAAAAATTAATTACCAATTCATGTTGTGATTCTGTCCTATGTATATACATATTTACATTAATTGCCACAATTTAATAAAAGTAGCTTAAATAAATTTTTTTTCTTCGTTGATCTATTTAGGAATTGATTTAAAATTCTTTTTATATTACTATATATATATATATATATATATATATATATATATATATATATATATATTATAATAGCGTTGTTACAACAATTCAGGTGCATGTTGAGTTGCATTTTTTGAATGTTTGTAATTCATATCATTTTAACTAATTGCGATGATATCGGACCGAATTGTGAATCTAAACCATTCTCGAATTTACTTGAACCAACACAAAATATTTCATCGCAATCGGTCCAGACGTTTAGGAGGAGTTTAGTGACAAACACACACACAGAAGATTTTGATATATAAAGATTATAGGTCCTGGCAGACGTAGACCAGTACATACATCTTAAATCCGAAAATTGCAAACTTTTTGAATACGTTGTAAGAATCTGGACAATTTTGATGAATTTTTTTACATAGAAAGTTATTACAATATCTGACATCATCACATGTACAGTTACCACAATTAGACCTATCGATTGCGTGTGAGTATACATTTTCTATGAACTAAGTAGGATATAGAACTTATTCTGAATAAAACTTAAACTGGGTTTGATCAGTAAAAAAGATAAAACTCGAGCTATTTTCGTAACAGGTATATTTTTTAATGCACAAAAAATAAATTTATCGCAATGCCATTGAATGTACAATGTTTTCGGTTAAACCATGAGGGATATAAGCAAACAAATGCGAGGGTTTCCAAATTTCCGGCATGCAACATATAATTGGCCGTGCGAAAAGCAAAGGTTTTATAAACCTAAGCCAGTGTTTCTCAAACTGTTGGGCGCGATAACCTTACAAGAGGGTGCGAGCATATCGAAAATAAAAGATTTAAAAAATAATTAATTTACTGGAATGAATCAAAACAAAATACTTTCAGACATAATAAAAATTGCACTTTTACTCTGATATAATTTATACGCGCGCACGCGATATTATGTCATCAAAAATAAAAACTTCTTCAATACCTAATTAGCTATCTTTGACCCTATAACCAAATAAAAAAAACTTTTATTTGATTTGCTGTATTCCCATGTTGAGAGATTTTTTTTATTACGCTTTCTTTTTAAAACTACCATAATACTCTTTCAGAGAAAAGAACAGATCCCAGACCCAGAATCGAAACAATTTAGGAACATGAAAAATTCATCACAGTCATTAGTTTTGAAATACTGCATATTATAGCTGTAATTTGTTTGATCTTCTAAGTTATTGTTACAGTTAGTTATGACCCCTCTCTCATGTGTTCCATGGGCTTGTCTTGCAAAGCGAAGTTTTCATAAGGAATGCTTATGATTAGAAATTGACCTTCTGAGTTCTTTTTCTATATTTAGCAGATATCCATATTTTGTCTTCAAAGCAGCCACCGCATTTTGCAATATGTTCAATTGAAAAATTAGAGAAAGGAAAAATAACGTAATAATTATCCTATTATTTTATTTATTTATTTTTGCGTAAAAGTAGTATACAAAATTTAATACTTATGTTACTAATTTGTATGGTTTATAATGAAGATCGCCTATTATAGCTTTAGCTTCAAACTGCATTATTATTGCATTCAGTTCATTATTAATGTATAAGGGGGCGCGATAAAAATTGTGATCGAAAAGGAGGGCGCCAGTATTGAAAGTTTGAGAAGCACTGACCTAAGTTACAATAAGTCATTGTTTGACCTTGCGGCTTATTAATGGTCATAGCAAATACCAAGGGAATTGGAAATTGCAAACATTTGAATAAGTAGGTGAGTCTAAAAGAATCACTGGGATCTGTGGTGGAAGTAGAACATCACCTTGAAGTTTGCCGCTCAAAATAGTGGCCTCAAGAATATTGCCCACGATTTTTTTATGAAAAATTGCACGCCCTTACATTAATTTGGCTTATTTTTAACTGCTTGCGATATTGGACCGAATTGTGAATCTAAATCATTCTCGAATGCACTTGAACCCACACAAAAATATCCAAATCGGTCCAGCCACTTAGGAGGAGTTTAGTCACATACGTACGCGTAGAAGATCTATATGTATAAAGGTATATGTCGTATCTCGTGGCGAAATGAATAATCTTTCCGATTTTGTAATTATTTTTTGTCTGATTTTTATAGAAAAATTAGAATGTACTTTTAAAAACGGCGAAAATATCAGAAAAAATTCTCCCCCCTTCTTTCTTTTTTTTTCTTGCCGGCATTAGCAGAATAAACAGCACACACACTGGTAAAACAACTATGCGTTTTAAGGTTTTTATTTAATATCTTTTTAAATGATTGCGTTATTGGACTGAATTGTGAATCTAAATCTTTCTCGAATCCACTGGAAGAGACACAAAAAATTTCATGAAAATCGGTCCAGCCATTTACGCACAGAATTACATGTATAAAGATTATTTGAAAAGATATTGATTAAAAACGCTAAAAAGCATGATTCTTCAGCATTTTTGTAACAATAATGACAGGTTTGGCCAGTTTTTCTTAAAATCGATTTTCGACGCTAACTTATACGTATTCTTCAATTCCTACTATTAGCTCACGATCTCTATACATATTTTATTTGTTTTTTTTATTTATTTATCTTGGTGCAATTTTCAATCGTTAATAAAATACATTTTAAAGCGCTCAATTGAGCTGAATGTAATGTACACGATTATTTTGGATGACAATACAATAATTTAATTATAATTAATAAAAAATAATTTTGATTAAAACTAATTATTTAAAAAATTACAAATACAGCAACGTCGGTGACTTAGCGACCCTTTTGGCTACTTAGGTCAAAATGTGAAAACATTTTTTTTTTCACGTGTTAAAACATTCGGTTGAAAGGAAATTTTATATACACGATTGTTTTGGATGACAATACGATACTTTAATGGTAAATAATAAAAATTAATTACCACTTAATGTTGTGATTCTGTCATATGTATATACATATTTATATTAATTACAACTATTTTTAAAAGTAGCTAGAATTAATTTTTCATGGTTGATCTAAGTAGGAATTGATAAAAATTTATTTTATATATATTACTTGTTTATAACAATAGCATTGTTACAACAATGCAGGTGAATAATGAGTTGTTTTTTGAATGTTTTTAATTATTATCTTTTTAACTAATTGCGATATTGGACCTAATTTTGAATCTAAACCATTCTCGAATTTACTTGAACCCACACAAAAATTTCATCGAAATCGGCCCGCCGTTTAGGAGGAGTTAAGTGACAAACACACACACACACGCACAGAAGATTTATATATATATATATACTATATATATATTATATATATATTATATATATATACATATATATATATTATATATATATTATATATATATATATACATATATATATATATATATTATATATGTATACATATATATATTATATATATATATATATATATATATATATATATATATATATATATATATATATATATATATATATATATATATATATATATATATATATATATATATAGACTAGCTGGTATACCCGTTCTTCACACGGGTGAACTGAAAAGTTAAACAACACAAATTGAAGGATAAAGAAGTTTTTAATGAGTTAATTTTAATTGAATTCCAAAATAAACAAAAAAGCTTTTCACATATCTCAGCTGAAGAAAAAAAAAAAGAAAAAAATACCTTTGTTAAATTTTAAGTCTGTAGATCTAATAGCTGATAAAAAGGATTTTTTTATACTTATAACTCCCCGTAACACTCTTGAGGGTTGATTTTTGAAAATACCGTCCTAAGCTGATCTCTGCTCAGCAAAAGTAACACATTGTTAAAAGTTTTGTGACGCTTAAAATATTGTAAATAAATTATAAAACTGAAAATGTCATACATTAATATAACTTTCTGTTGAATTTATTTTATGTTAAAATTGTAATACTCACAAGCAACGCCGTTTCCTAAATAACAATGGCGATTCAATAGAAAAATTAGCGAAAAGTTGACAATAGAGTCAAGTTGGCAAATGTCTAGCTACTTTCATAGCTCAAACTTTATTAGAGCTTTGTAAGACCCACCGGGTAGGAGAGCGAATCACGTTAATGCTTTATCTACCGCATTATGATTTACTGCAATTTTTTTCATGCAATATTTTTTTAGGTCACTACATTGAAAATTAAGGGACATACATAAACCAAATACTCCACTTAGGGAAATTTAATCGGTTAGAGCTAATAAATTAATTAAATATATTCCACTGTAAAATTAATCATATACACCGTTCACTTAAAATAAATAGTCAAATCGTTTTCTAAGGTCTCCATAAACATAAGACACTTAAATTTTGACATTAACTACTTTTGGAGGACAAAAATGATAATCTTTGCAATCCGCTGAAAACGCTGGCAGCTGAAAATGTAACATCTGCTACAAAACTATTTGCCTTCCACGCTAAAATACTCATCATAGAACCCGTGTGCTGTCACATATTTCGGAAGAGTGGATTTCAAAGAATATTCCAGCTAAGTATTGGTAGAATATCCCTGCTAAATTGGTGTGGCGTGGTAGTTAAGAGAAGGGGGTGCCAGCTCATGTGTCGTCCACGTCACTTCACCATGGTTCAAGATTACGTTGTCCGTCGCCAAAAGCCCTCGTGTAGCTGAACAGTGCGACGTTAATATTCACTCACTGAAAAAAATACAGTACAGTACTTATAACTATTTTTATACTTAAAAATGCAATATCTGCCTATTCAATTAAAATTATAGCATTATAACTAATTACTAACCACACAAACAAATTTTGAAAATTTGTCCAGATGATGAAGTGTGAAAGAGAAAGTTTACTCAGACAGACAACAAATGCGTCTCATATGCATATAGATTTGTTTGAGTTCTTGTTTATTATTACTTTTGTAAGCAACATGACATATTTTTGGTGTATCAGTATTTTAAAGCTGACTGAGCCACACAGCAACATTTAGCTAAGTATAGCTAGTTATAACATAAAATTAAATCTTAAAAATATGTCAAAAATAAAAAACGACTCAATATTTTGAATAAATCAGTATAAACATTTTCTAACAAACATTACAAACATTACAAACACAATATATATATTGTAAAATATTTATTTTGCTATTTGCATTTCAGAAAGACATCAAACAAAAATTTAAAAATTGTCAAAAACAGATAAAAAAAATCATATTTAAGAAAAATACCACTGATTAATTTTGCCAAAGACATAGCAATGTGCAAAAAAATATTTGCAGTACATAATATCCAAAAAAAATGTAAGTACTAAAATATAAAAAATAAAACAAAAATTATATATTGAATTAATTAAGGATTACTGGAGGGAAAGATAAAACAGGCTAAGATAATACTCATAATATTAATTTCATATTGGTTGGCTACTCATTTTTGGCATGATTTTGAAATCACGCCAAATTGGTATATGTTGCGTCCAGTCTAATGTTATAGTAATGCACAGAATTAAAGGTACTTAAGTGTTATTGCAACCTATTGGTGACATACAAAATTAACCACATGATTGCCAATTCAACGCATACAAAGATGGGATTGTGCCAAAGTGGCGAGTTGTCTAGAACGTTGGCGACTGTGCAAAAATACGCAAGTACTAAAAAAATTATCCAAAGTATATATATCCCGAGCATAAAAATAAATTGAAAAATGAAGTATAATACTAACATTAACTGACATAAAAAGAACTGAACTAACTTCATCAATGCAAAAGCATAATTTGAAAAAAATAAGGTATTTACATAAAACCCCAACCTTTTGCCGACATTATATGAAACAAAGCACATGACTGCTGTATTGCACAAGGAACTGGAATCGAATGATTCCTCCGTCCTCTATCTTGTATTGAAGTTGGCTTGGTGTTGCGACTTGGTAATTGATGGTGGGCGGGGTTTCAGAAGGAGTCCAATGGGGTGGAAGATGGCTGGCCAGGAGAACCGGGTCAACCAATGAGATGGATGTTGGGAGTGAGCATGGATTCAGATAAAACTAACAGATTTTAGAAAAGAATTCAATGGTGATGAAAAAATTACCTATAGTATTGAATTAAAAAGAGAAGATAATTATAAGTTAAGAGGAAAAATTTTTGTTTTTAGAGGGGAAATTAAATATCTTTCTTGTCTAGCAAAGCTTCGACAATTAGATAGGATTTTGAGTGGTCGTCTTCAGCACTTTTGAGGTTTTTAAGCATTTGTAAAATTTCAGGGGATCTTTTAAGTATTTTAGATATTATGCTAATAAGTTCAATTACTTGAGCCAGATCTGAGTTATTGTCTTGATTGATTCCGTGAATTCCCTTGCTAGAGTTTTTACATTCACATTGCTGAATTGTCTCTGAAGCCCTAGGGGTGGGAATAGGGGAGTCACGTCCGCTAACTACGTTAGCGTAGGTAATTCCATCTTTACAATTATTAACTTTAGATTTTGAAATCATGGGAAGGGTCGCGCCCTTTTTAGGTTTAGGGAAAAGAGGACATTTTGTATAACAGGCCGAATGGCCATGTTCCTTACAATTTATACAAAAGGGGTTTTCCTGCCTCTCCTTAATTGGGCACTGCTTGGTTGGATGTTCCTTTCCGCATTTAAGACATCTTGGCTTTAAACGGCATTCACTGGCCGTGTGGAAAAAATTGTTGCAATTGTAGCATTGAGTGATTCCTCGAACGAGAAATCCCTCAACGCGAACTTGTAAATAACCGAGGGTTTTAATATCGAAAATTTTTGAATTAGTGGCATTTCTCGGTAGGGTTATTAGAAAAAAATGGGAGCGGGCCTCTGTGTTTTTTAGAGATTAACTGATTAACTTTATCAACAGTAAAGCCTTCTTCCTCTAGGTCAGAAAGAATTTCCTGGGTTTTAGTATAGATGGGGAGACCTTTAATTACAACTTTAATGGGCTTGTCAAGTTTAGGCTTAATACAGAAAAATTCGAAATCTTTATCGCTTTCTAGAAATTTTGTAAGATTATGTTTTTCCTCCACATCTTTAGAAAAGAGTTTAATGAATTTACCTGATGTTTTGTTAGTAGTTTCTGGGAATTTTTGATAGATAGATTTAATTTGGTTTCTAAAATTTTTAGTAATTTTAAGATGAATAGGTTGAAGGGGCCTAGGATTGGGGATGTCTGCTATTTTAGCTTCTTTTCTCTTCTATTACTTGGTTTTGATCTACAGTGAGATCTGAAAAATTATTTGCAATTGCGAATTGCTCGCTGTTGGAAGGAGAAGCAGGTCTTGCAGTTTTAGTGGGGAAGACAAAGTCCTCCACGGAATCTTTCTTAATTTTACGTTTTTTAAATTTCTTTTTTCCATTAGTATTTTCAATTTTAGCAGTTTTATTTTTATCATTAACAGGGGTTTTATTAATATTTTTATCAGTTTTAGCCTTTTTATTAATATGAGAATTTTTATTTTTAATAGGGGCATTTACTTCCACTGGAGTAGTGGGGTTGCTATTTTTACAGAACTGGCAGTTGAAAGTTAGACATTCGGGGAGAGAATCACGCTCACTCACCAAAGCATCCAGTTTCACTTGTTGTTCTGCAGCTGCAGCACTGGTGGTCTCCATTAGACTTGGGTTGGAGGTGTTAAAAGTAGCTTGCAGGTCATGAAAAGTTTTTAGGCGCATCTGAACGGTAGCAATTTTCCCCTTGAGTTTAAGTCTCTGGTAACATGGCGAATGGTTTTCATCATCATCTGGTGAATCAACTTCCATGGTAGACAACCTGGCTGCTACCCGACGAAAGTCAATCTCCTGTTTTCTTATTTAAATTTCTACTACTCAAAATCTAAGTTCAAACAAAGCACATGACTCACAATTCAGCATATATATGACATGCGAAATCAGGGTTGCCAACTTGGCAACTTACTTTGAATGTTGGCGATTGTTAGGATAGTACATAGGTGCCAAAAATAAATTATCTTACCACTACCTGCTTCCTCAACATACTCATTTTTAGCATGATTCTGAAATCACGCCAAATTGGTATGTTGCGGCCAGTCTAATGTTATAGTAATGTACAGAATTAGAGGTACTTATGTATTATAGCAAACTATTGGTGACATTATACAAAATGAAGCACATGATTGCTAATTCAACTTACACAAAGTTGGAATTTCCAAAGTGGCGAGTTGTCTTGAACATTGGCGATTGTGCAATAATACGCAAGTACTACAAAAATTATCCAAAGTATATATATCCTGAACATTAAAATAAATTGAAGTTGTCAACTTGGCAAGTTATTTTGAATGTTGGCGATTGTCCGGATAGTACATAAGTTCCAAAAATAATTTATCTTATGACCACCTGCTTCCTCAACAGGTATTTAAGCCATTTGTCTGTTTTGCTCATTCTCTGATGCCTATTCCAGTTTGATATGTAATGACTACCAACACTCATTTTGCTTGGTTAGTATGATTACCCAAGTTTCATTTTCTGCATGGCAATTTTATGCACTGAAGCCAATAGTATACCCTTAAAGGTTAAAATAAAGACACATGAAATTGCAAAGAACCATATTGTTGGATCAAGTGTAGTATAGGGGGGGGGCTACTTGGCGCTGTCCTTAATTTTGGTTACTAAAAGTGGTCTTCAAGGTACTTTTTTCGGTATTATTTATTTCAGAAAGAATTCGATATCTCACCATGGCATTTAGATAAAAATCGAAAAATCCGGAGAAAAATCGCCAAATCCAAAGTGCCCCCCTCTATACTACATTTGAACCGAACTGAAATATAACCCTTGTGACGAATCTATACGGAACTTTATCACTAACCTTCTGAACCGACCTTTTTAGGGAAATTTAATTCCCTACCTATTTCCAATCAACTCCAAAAAGCGGACAGGATTCCTTGTTATACAGATTAGATTCAGTATTTAAGTCAAACGAAATAGTAAAGTTAGAGCAGTAGGAGATAGACATTGAAACATAGAGTTATAGTGATTTTGAATTGAAATATTGTTGTTGAAGATAAATTAACCTCATGAAGAATTGAGATTCCGAGTGGTAAATATCTTTTTGAAGTTAAAGTCTCACTCAAGGTTTAAGAGTCAGATTAAAGTTAAATGTTCAATAAGAACATTATTAAATATAACTCTGGGATCTCTTATCGTGGTAATTTCTGCGTGATCATTATTTAATAAATTAATTAATTGAATTATTAACTAATTAAGCTAATTTAAAAGATATTATCTTTAAAACCTCATAATATTGGTTGTCGAATTTGTTAATAAGTTCTTGATTTTATTTGGGAAAGATATCCAAATAAAGAAAGTTATTTATAAAAATGGCTACTGGTTCTTTTATGTCTCATAATTATTCTAGTTCTCAAAGTGAGGTCCCCAGGGACCATCACACCCTTATCAATGAGAAGTTTTAGTTTGTCAAAATTATAATCTTCGCATTCTAAAGAAATAAATAAGATTTACAAGCAAAATCACACACATAAACATCCCGCGATAATACCTAAATGTTGCCAAACAACAAAACAAAATTTCAGTTGTTGAAAGAATTATCCTTAAAAAATTATTTATTCCAAAAATAATCCTAATTAAATATCAAAGAATAGAAAAATTGAATAAATATTCCAACCGAAAAACATAGTTACAGTAAAAATAGGTAATAATCTTGAAAAACTGCATGTAAAGTTTAAATTGTCCACTTAGTGAGAAAAGTGACTACATATGACGTCATAACACTGGAAAATCACTTAAAAATTAAATTTTAAAAAATTTGGAAGGAATTATGAATGCCAATCCTATTTAAGAACCTTTCTCGCGTAATTTTGTGTACGTGTACCAAGTTTCACATTATTTGGGTGTCTGGATCTCGAGTTATGAGGGAACAGACAAACAGACAACAAATGCGTCTTATATATATATATATATATATATATATATATATATATATATATAAATAAATAAAAACAATCACAATTATCAATTGAAAAATTGAGAAATATATGAATCTTATAATACTAAAATATTTCAAAATATCAATGGCGAATATAAAAGATAATATTCCGTCGTTTTCAAACAAAATTAAAAAATTATAAAATAAAATAAAAATTTATAAAATATCCAAGTACAATCTCGGACTTAGGACCGATAAGTGGGGTTAAACTAGTTTGATGGCGCCAACCTTCCCCCTATTGCAACTTGGTAAATTAATTGGAAAATATCCAAATTTCAAAAAAAAATTTAAAAATTAAAAATGAAAAAGTTAAAATTAAACCATTATACTTTAAATTAAAAAGTTAAAATTAAACCATTATACTTGAAAAATAAAACTATTCGCCATCGCATTCCGAAAGATATTACAATATTAAAATATTAAATTTTAAAAACAATTTAGTGCATTATATAAGTGAACCATCAAACGCCTAAGATGATGCACCCATCTTTAAAATAATTGTATAGGTAGAAAAAATAAAAAATATTTGAGATCCGAAAGTTGAAATTAAAAAAATATTTGAGATCCGAAAGTTGAAATTAAAAAATATTTGAGATCCAAAAGTTCACATTAAAAAATATCTAAAATCAAAAAGTTCAAACTAAAAAATCCGAATGTTCAAACTAAAAAAATCTGAAAGTTCAAGCTAAAAAATCTGAAAGTTCAAGCTAAAAAATCTGAAAGTACAAGCCAAAAAATTCGAAAGTTCAAACTAAAAAATTCGAAAGTTCAAACTAAAAATTCGAAA
This sequence comes from Trichonephila clavipes, assembly GCA_019973935.1. Lineage (NCBI taxonomy): Eukaryota > Metazoa > Arthropoda > Arachnida > Araneae > Nephilidae > Trichonephila > Trichonephila clavipes. Next base: position 995,342 of record BMAU01018702.1, on the reverse strand, counting down.
GTTCAAACTAAAAATTCGAAAGTTCAAACTAAAAATTCGAAAGTTCAAACTAAAAAATCCGAAAATTCAAACTAAAAAATCCGAAAGTTCAAATTAAAAACACAGTATATTCACAAATGAATAGAGTAAATCATTGAAAACTCACCAAAGAGTATCCCATCAAGAATACAATTCATATCTTATAGCACGACTTTTCATATTTAAGATATCAATATTTATATATATATATAATTCATGCTTTAGTATTAAGAATTGGATTGTTTTGAAAAAATATTCTTAAAATATTCTCATAATTCTTGGTTTTCTTAAAAGGACAGAACTTCCAACTCAAAGTTTCTAAAATTATAGCAGAATTGTCTGTAATTGTCTCATAACCTTCTCCCAAGTGATTTTTTTTATCCATAGGCTCCAGCAACCACCTTTGAGCCGTTTAACCATAAATGTTATATCTTCTTATGTTTGTATTGCAGACACTAGTTGTTTTTCTACTTGTATTTAATATATATCCCAGGATTAAAACATACGACAACAACAATCAACCATCTTTGAGAGTAGATTTTTGTAAGACCCTTTCAACAAACTCGTTCTATTCAACAACGGAGACAAACATACCAAATTTCGCTACTGTAGATCTAGTAGTTTGAAAACAGGTATTTTTTTTATTAATACGCTGCAAAAGATTCCCTCACTCTCAAAGGAATCGATTTCCGTATCAAGTCCTTCCTTAAATTTAACAAAAGTAACATGCATACTAAATTTCATTACGGTAAGTAGTGCCTGGATAACGAAATTTTTTATATAAATAAGTCCTACAGGAATTCTCTGTCTGTACGCGTTGAAGTTCAAAAACGGTAATATTTATCCGTAACACACCCTTGAAACTCTCGCAATAGCCTTCGTATTAATTTTCGAAACAGTTTTTGTAGATTTTCTATACTCTTATCAAAAAAATTGGGACAACCAAATTTCTAGCATGTAGGTCTAATAGACCAATAGCGATCATTATTTCTTAACGCTTTAACACACGCCGGGAAGATTTAAATATTTTTAAAAAAAGCATTGTGTCTCAATTTCCCAAAATTCCTTCATAAAATATAGAGAAGTGATGACATTTTTTTTCCATCAGTAAAAATGATAATACTTAAAATTTACAATAATTAACGGGAAGGGTTTTATAGTGTTTTTTTAAAATAAGTAAATAAATAAAAGTTCTATAAATACGTCGTTTAACAGAGTCAACAACAAAATTCAGAAAGGCATTTTTTGTTTCATGTGCTAAAAAATATTTTTTATTTATTTAATAAAAATTCTTTAATTGAGACTGAATTTAAAATATTTCAGAATACTTCAAATATCTTAAAAATTCATTTGTCATCATACATGAAATTTACTGGCAAACTTCTCAATCATATGGGCATCAAGAAAATGGAGAAATAAAAAAATAATTTTTTTTTCCATTTTTCTCAAATTTGTACATAATGTGCAGCCTTAAATATATTCAAATGTTTTGGATGTCTGAATTTCAACAATATATGGTGTTAAAATTCAGACTCCTAAAATGGTGGTATGTAATACAGGCGGGATATTTTGTTGCAATTATCGCCTCCTATTCTATAGACAAGCATGAGAGCTTCAGTATTATGATTGAAAACTTCTTACCACTACAAATTGCGTATAATGTGCAATAAATTGCGACTTTCTGGTTTCAGAAGGTAGAATATTCATGGGTTAGAATATCTATGTAAGATCCTTCCAGCAAAGTCGTTGTATTCAACAACGGAGGTATAAATACCAATTTTCGTTACTGTAGATCTAGTACTTGGAAAACGGGTATTCTTTTAACAATACGCCGCAAAAAATTCCCTCTCTCCCATAGGAGTCAATTAACGTTAAATCCTTTCTTCGTGAGTTCCTATTCAACTAAAGTAACATGCATACTAAATTTCATTACGGTAAGTAGTGGCTCGATAGCGAAAATGTTTATATAAATAAGTCCCCTACAGGAATTCCTCTTCCACCAATTGGAATGAATTTCCTTAAAATCCATTCTTAGCGTATCTATATTTTAATAAAATTCCAACAAAATTTCAAGTCCCTACGCCTTGAAGTTCAAAAACGGTAATATTTATCCAAAACACACCCTTAAAAATCTCGCAACAGCCTTTCGTATGGATTTTCGAAACATTTTTTTATAGATTTTCTACACTCAACGAAAAAATTGGAACAACCAAATTTTTAGCATGTTGGTCTAATAGACTAATAGCGACCTTTATTTCTTAACACTTTAACTCAGGGAAGATCTAAATATTAAAAAAAAACACTGTGTCTCCATTTCCCAAATATTTTTCACATAATATAGAGAAGTGAAGACATTTTTTCCCTCAGTAAAAATTATAATACTTAAAATTTACAATAATTAATGGGAAGGAGCGACTTTTTATAGTGTTTATTAAAAACAGAAATAAAAGTTCTATAAATACGTCGTTTAACAGAGTCAACAACGAAATTCAGAAAGGCATCTGTTGATTCATATGGTCAAAAATATATTTTTATTTATTTAATAAAACAATACTTTAATTGAGACTGAATTTAAAATCTTTCAGAATACTTCAAATATCTTAAAAATTAAATTGTCATCAAACATGAAATTTGCTCGCAATCTTCTCAATTATATGGGCAACAAGAAAGTGCAAAAATAAAAATTAATTTTTTTTTTCATTTTTCTCGAAATTTGTAGGTAAAGTGCAGCCTTAAATATATTTAAATGTTTTGTATGTCTGACTTTTAACAATATATGGAATTAAAATTCAGGCTTCTAAAACGGTAAGTTGTAATATAGGAACGAATATTTTTTTGTGTTTATTTCCTTCAATTCTATACGCAAGCATCGGAACTGCAGTTTTATTATCGAGAACATTATTACCACTAGAAAGTGCTTATAATATTAAATATATTGCGACTTTCTAAGTCCGGACGACAGTTAATCGAAAGAACTAGAATCAGACATTTGAGCAAGGCGTCTTGGAATGATGTCTGAATATTTAAGAAAATACACCAGGTTTTCCACTTTCAAGGAATTAGAGAATGCTTCTTAGAATCGATAATTTGAGTAGTAGTGTACAGTTCTAATGTAAGGAAAGAAGAGCTTTATAATAAATCATCAAGCGCCAGTTACACTTCTGTGCAGAACTGCTGACCTTGGTCAATTCGAAGGAGGGTGATTCGACTTCGAAAAGACGCTGGTTTCTATTTTCAGCTGCTGAAATGTTTCACCTCTACTCGACATAGCATCACAACGCACCCTCCTCACCTCCTGACCCACCTTAGCACCATTATTCTCATTTCCCCAAAACCAATAGGATGATTCTCTTTACACTGGAGTTGAAACTTCAAAATTGACTGCGATAGCCGAGTGGTATAGGTATTGAACCGTGGCTTGCCCTTTCACGAGTTCAAGCCCAGTACCATAAAAACCCGTCGTTTAGGGCAGATATGCACGTTAAATCTGTCGAGAGCTGTAACGTCCTTCCGTTGGTGTGGTATGATAGCTAGGAGAGGGGTTCCAGTTCAGGTGTCGTCCACGTCACTTGACCATGGTTCAAAATTACGTGGTCCGTTGCCTAAAGCTCTCGTGTAGCTAAACAGTGCAACGTTAATAATGAGTCAATCAATCTATCAAACTTCAAAAATCTCAGAAACCAAGTTCCCTACCTTAAATACCAGTATATCTGGCCCTCTGCTACCCAGTGATCCTAAAGTAGGAAAATTCAACTTCGTCGCTCTTTTCAAATAGACTTTTTGCGAAATACGGGATTGAGGGTTCTTAGAAACACATATTCCCGCAGAAATTTCCGAAGAACTGATTTTTTAAATTGACAGATTACTAACATTTTCTCCTTGTATTTTTATACCCCTATCTAAACCCTGAAATACCATTATAAAATTTGAAGTTATCTCTTTTATCGTGTGGTCATTAGCACAAACACTTTTTTTTTATTAATTCCATTTAAGAATGAAAAAAAAATACTTTAAATTAAACGGAAGCTAAACCTAATTTCAGATTACTTCGAATATCTTACTAACTAAATTGTTATCAGACATGAAACTTGGTGACAATCTTTTCAATGATATAAGCCGCAAACAATTGCCATAAAAAAATCACTATTTTTGAAATTTCTTGGTAATGTGCAGCTTTAAATATTTTAAAATAATTTGGATGTCTGAGTTTTAACATTAAATAGTGTTAAGTGCAGGCTTCTAAAATGGTGAGCTGTAAAACAGGCAGGAATATTTTGTTGTAATTATCACCTCATATTCTATAGACAAGCATGAGAACTTCCATTTTATGATCAAAAACTACTTACCACTAGAAATTGCTTATATTACGCATTATATTGCGACTTTCTGATTTCTGAAGGTGTAATATTATAGTATAGAATTGTCGTTTTAAAGAAAACGTCATACAATGATGTTTGCTTAGTTATCAAAAGATTTTTGTTCCACCACGTTTAAACAATTAGGGAATAATTCTTAGAAATTGCGTTCATTGTCAGTAATGTTTTGTTCTAATGTAAGGAAAGAAGAGCTTTAATAGATGTTATCAAGCGCCATCTACACTTCAGTGCAGAACTACCGACCTTGGTCAATTTGAATGGGTTCAACATTTCGAAAATCCCTTGTTTGCTTTTTTCGCATTCTTAAATTTTTCACCCCTACTGAACATTGCGTTACAACACACCATTCCAACATCCTCAACCCCCTGGGCAATCATTTTAAGCCATTATCCTAACTTCCCTACAACCAATAGGACAATTCTCTCTTCACTGGACTTCAAACTTCCAAAATCTCAGAAACCAAGTTCTCTACTTTGATTACCCGCCTACTGACCCCCTTCTCATCCAATAGCCATATAGTTATCCTCAAGAAGGAAAATTCAACTTCGTCGCTCTTCTCAAAAAGACTTTTAGCCAGATACGGGATTGAGGATTCCTAGAAACCCATATAACCGCAGTAATTTCCGCAGAACAGATGTTATCAATTTATAGATATCATATAATAAAGGACAGATGTAACTTAAAGCAAACGTACTGTTGCAGCGGCCACAGACAAATTCTGCTTTTCGTCGAGAGAATTTTGAATGTTGAAAAACCTTCCATCGTCCAGAATGAACAATAATGCCCTGTAACGTCGTGAACTTCAAGCTTGTTTATTTCTAGGTATCGAGAGATCGCACAGTTGATCAAATAGCGTTTTATTTACAAATTAAATTAGGGTAGTTACACCATTATTATCGTAGCTATTCTTCACTCGAGAAATTATCAAATCCAGATAACAATTCTCTTAACTTCCCGATCTCTGGTCTCGCTGCCAATCAAGCTATGGCAGGTATCTCCTTATCGCAGATATCCTATAGCTGGTGCGGCTGACCCGCAGTCTCTGTCGCTTTTTGCATGGAGGTCCAGATCGCAGTTCGGTGATCTATCAGAAGATCCTAGTTACCTTTCGAACAATCTCTTGATACTCCCTAGGATTGTCTATTTCCCGCCCCAAACAATTCCAGATTGACATGAGTCACGGGTATGCACCTGGCACTCTCTATCCTGGCCTTCCTAGGTGAGTCTCTTGCAACATTTCACATGTGAAATAAGTCAAGATGTCAATGTATGCAGCTTCATATATTGTACGAAATCGCGACTACCACCAAATTACCAATAAAAATACTTAGTTAAAAAAGGAATACACTAGACAATTTCAATATGGAATTATTTGTTATATAAAAGTAAAATATTATAAGTAATGAAAGAAAATGAATAATTATACAATTTAAGTTTTTTGTCTTGAACTCTGTTTTATACGGAGCACAAAGCTTAGCATTGTATTAATACACAGGGATAATTCATAGGGTTAATCCAAAGGATTTCTAGATCTATTATATGCAGTTGAAGCATTCATAGAGTTCACATTTATTTAGAACATGAATAAAAATTCTTTCCGCGTAGTTTCAAAGTAGATTTCGTAAAAATGTCTGCTACTGTTTTTGTAACTGAATTTATTTTTACTAATTATAATTTGAGTAGACAGCGAATAATTTTTTTCCAGAAACATAGAACAAGGGAATTTTGAATCTATAAATGCGTTAAATTCTACCACATAAATTTAATATACGATACTAAATCGAATAATTTACATCTTTTAGTCTCATCCGAGTTATTAACTCTGAAATTTTTTGAAATACAAAATAAGGATTTCCCCAAAAATTAATGAATGGAATAAGTACCTCGTGTGTTTGTTTATTGATAAATGAGTTTGTTAAGTAAGATGTAAATAAATTTGGATTTGAAAAGATTCTCTGGGATCATTTTTCACACATTGATGAGGTACTTATGTATAAATTTGAATGTTTGTATATTTGTTCCGAACTTACACGAATCTACACCATAAATAGTATGCTTTTAAAACTTAACAGCAGCGAGCTATGCTGGCGTTTCGAAGCCGACACAATCCTATTTCACACAAAAAACATATTTTAAATTTATTTTTAAAATATTTTTCGTTAGTCTTCTTGCTTACAGAAGAGTTCATGGGCTTATGTGTAAGATTGCCGATTGTGCAAAGATTGAAAAGTGTGACCACTCATGTTTTGAACATGAATATAGCATTCGGTGATATATTTTGAATATTTAACAGTTAAGAAATAATTTTTTTTGAAATTTACTTCTAAGGTAAATGGTTGATACGTTGTATTGAAAAATTCTATAACCCTAAATTTGACATGTGTGTGTGTGTGTTACAGCTATATACACTCAAGAACATTGGAAATAGCGACACAAAAAGAAAGTATCAGGTTGAAATGAAATTTAATACGCATAATGACACATATGAGAGATTCACTTGATCTCAAGATCAAGACAATTAAACGAATACAGGGTGTGCAACGACACAAATATTGGGCAACTTTAATAGCGCGTTGGACCACCTCCAACTGTATTATATGTCGCCACACGGTCCAGCATTGAGTTGATTAGACACCTTATGTTGTCCTGAGGCAGATGGGCCCACAAATCTTGAACAGCCAACTCTAAATCATGTACAGAGTGACACGATGTCATCTGCCCGTTTAGCTGATCCCACACGTGCTCTACAGGGGACAAATCGTGGGAGCGGGCCAGCCATGGAAGAGTCTGAAAATGACGTAGAAAGTCTTGAGCAACTCTTGCTGTATGCGGATGAGCATTATTTTGCTGTAAAATTGGCCCTGGGAGACCATTTAGGAAAAGTGCTACATGGGGTCGAATAATATCATCAACGTAACGTTGGCCCATTAAGGTTCCATGCATCACAATTAAAATGGACCGGCTATCATAGGTTATGGCCCCCGAGACTATTACACCAGCTGTGCGGGCAGTGTGACGTAGAACAGTCTGGAAGGTATTGTACCGCTCACCTGCCGATGTTCCGGTGTTAAAGGGAGTGCACGGAAAGGGCGCTTGGATTTAAGAGTTGCTTCTGCAAGGTGTCTGGAACTTGTTTGTATAACAATTGCTACGCCTACGTCTGCTCGTATCGTTAAACGAGTCACTGCGGGGTCCACAAGTGCTTGGCGCACGATTCTTCGATCCTCTCTCCTCGTGATCTTCCTGGTCGCTCCAGACTCGGTTTTCCGCACATGGGTACCTTCTCGCGTCCACTGTTCCCAACAATTTTTAACGGCACACTCCGAATTATCCACCTGGCCAGCAACACGGTGCGTCGACCAGCCTGCAGTTTTCATCCCGATGATCAGGCCTCTCTCAAACTTGCTTAACTGTAAGAAATGTCTTCTAGCACGTTTACCTGGCATGTTTCGCTTACCAAAGTCTTCCTACAATCGGCGGGTAATTGTCACGTTTATTAATCTTCGAATTTTCGCTGGTTTATATAGTACCCCCTTCCTGATCATAGCGCCACCTCGGCGTGTATGAGTATGCGTATTGGCAAAAAATTTGGATCATTTGCATATCACAATACGCTGTACTTATTTGCAAAGTTTCGCAATTGTACTTAGCTTCCTTCTTTGGTCGTTTTTTTTTAATGTTCCGGAGTGTATTACAACTTTTATGAATATAACTTATTTTTTAATTTCATATGATTTCAGGTTAAGCGTGACAATTCCTTTCGGAAATATTTATTGAAGTTATAATCAACTGTAATTAAAGCATTTTTCCAAAACAGAAAGTTTACTACCAAAAGGTAATTACCACTGTAATTTGTTTAACAATAGTAACATATATTGTTCTGATTTTCAAGACAGCTATATCCTTAATTCCTTTTGTCCTTCATTGTCAAAAAAAGCATTATACTTATACGCCGAAAGAATTTAATCTAATTTGACTATGAAATGTGTCTTTATATTAATTTGGGGAAAGGAATCCATTATTCAAATTGAGTATTTTTGTTATTTTTCAATTTATATTTTCTTTCTTACGTTTACTGTATTTTATTATTATTCGAGCAGTATGTTTATTATCGTTGTATTTAGTATATTCATTTATATATGCTATATTTAATTTCTATTCAATTATTATTATTTGCAATTTTCGTTTTTATATATTTTGGGTAAAATAATTAGTTTCACTGCCATATATGCTTGTTACCCACACCACAGACTGTATTTATCTTTCACGCGATGGCAACAAGTTGTTTCCTTCGTCTTGTTTGTGTTTCTGTGCACTTCACAGTTCCTTTTCTGCCCTTCGATAAGAGGGCAGAAAATTTTTTTTATTTGTCTAAAAAAAAATGAAAATTTTATTTGTCTAAATCTTTTTACTCTATTTTAAAGTTGTTAAGTTTTAAAAAGCAAGATTCATATTTGTTAGATCCGTGTGGCGGACACAATATCAGATTTATAATCATTCGAAAGGTGAAAAATTTCTCCCTATAAAATTATTTTGCTGTTTTTTCTTTTGTCTGATCAATTGTAAGAAAATGCGGGAAGAGAGTTAAAATTGGATGTTAACAAAGAGAAAATTCTGTACATTTAACATTTTTCTTTTGATAAAAGTGAACATGCATGGCAGGCTGCTGATATTGTGAATGGTGTTTATAGTTCCGGTACTGTGACAACATGTAAAATGTCAATAAATACACAGAAGTGATCGTTGACCAGGATGTTAGTAGTCGTAGCATCGCTCAGGATCTAAAGATCGACCACAAAAAAGTTTTAAACCATTTCCACAATTGTGAGTTCAGATAGAATCTTGATGTTTGGTTGCCAAGTCAGTTAACACAAAAATATAATGGATCAAATTTCAATCTGTGAAGCTTTGACCAAGCGGAATGAAATCGAGCCATTTCTTAAGCGGATGGTGACCCGGGATAAGAAACGTGTTGCATATGACAAAATCTGTGAATGGTGAAAGCGTGATAAAGCATCTCAAATGTTGGCCAAACCAGGAAGGATCTACTGTGCTTTTTTCGGACTGGGAAGGAATAACTTATTCTGAATTTCTTCCATATGGCCAAGCACAAAATTTAGATCTCTACTGTTAACAAATTAAACGCTTGATGCTAGCGAGTAATCAGAAATTGCCATACTTGGCCCACAGGAGAGTCGTCATGTTTCATCAGAACAATGTCAATAGTGACAAAGTGACTTACCAGAAACTCTTTTCACTTGTTTGTGAAGTTTTGATGCATCAACATAGGGTAGAAAGCTTCACCAAGATAATGCAATTCTAAAAATTCATTAGAAATAAGAAATTGACATCAAGAGATGATTAAGAAAATTCATTACTAGAAATTTTCACCTACAGGGCCCAACACTTCTCTCAGAGAGGCATTATGATGCAACTTTTAAAATGACAACAAATTTTATAACATTTTGAGAAGCATATTTGACCAAAATTGGTAATACGAAACAATGTGTGTAAAGTCAGGAACCTTACGTAATTATATAATTGATTTATTTCCCCCAACTCAATATAAACTCATTGTATTAGAAAGAAAGGTGCAACAGTAACCCAGCAGTTCTCCCTGAGGCCTCGTCATGCCCACCGTTCAACTTATCTAAATGCGCCTTCTAAACCGTTTTTGAAAAACGGATACTTCTTTATCCTTAAAGCTCGTATCCTTTTAGAGGTATTAGCTTGTAAGCGCAATCAAATATATATTTTTGGATATCGTCGCTTCGGGTGTGTCCTACCCTGTGCATGAATTGCCGAATCAGTTCTGAATACAGAAGAATAATTTAAAACCTTTTGTTTTTGCTAACGCTTATCATTGTAGTTATGATGAAGAAATACGACATTTATGTTTATTTAATAGATATAATTTTAATAGGAAGTCTACAGTATTTTTTCGTTTGAAGGTAGTTGGTTGGTGGTGATGATTTGAATGAATCAAATGATGGAGAGTACAGCAGTGTAGCAAGTACACTGCTGGACAATTGCTAAGGACGGATAGCACTATCATCCATAGCAACCACAAAATGATAGGAAGCAAAATGTGGAAAATTAGAATAAGTGCGGGATATTAGTAAGAAGTATGAGTATGCAAATGTTTTTTCCACGTCTGTTCATCACGTGATAGCGTTCATAAGAGCTTTAAAGGTTTTGACGCGTGTGGACAGTTGTTGTTTCAAGTCAAAGTTTTACAGGAAATATTTAATAGACGAACTTTAAATTTTTGGCATGTCTTCCCGACATCACATAGATGATTTTATGCGTGGTCGAATTATTAGAAAGATCGAAAAAGGGCGAAACATAACAGATGTTGTCAGGGCGTTCGACATCGCTCACAGCGTTGTTTCACGGCTGTGGAAGTCATTTAAAACTACTGGAATGTGTAGTAGACGGCACGGGGGAGGTCGTGTTAGAAGTACGACGCCTGCAGAAGACAGATATATCGTCCTATCAGCAAAAAGGAACAGGCGCACCACAGCTCAGCAGGTGGCAAATCAGTTTCTTGCTGCCTCAGGAAAGCAGATCTCCCGAAAAACTGTTGCCAGTCGTTTGAGGGGAGGAGGACTATACGCACGCAGACCTGCTGTGTGTGTCCCATTGACCAGACAGCACCGTACTGTCCGTTTGCAATGGTGTCGTGAACATCACAATTGGACTGGGCATGCGTACTATTCCCAGAAGAGAGTAGGTTCAGTCTGTCATCGTATTGTAGACGCCAACTGATCTGGCACGAGAGTGGTACTGCTTATCGTCCAGAAAATATCCAGGAAAAGGACCGATATCCGACATGCAATATCATGGTGTGGGCCGGCATCATGATCAATGGCCGCACGCGCCTACATGTGATTGCGAATGGGACCATGACGGGCCAACGATACATTGATGAAGTTCTACTTCCTCATGTTCATCTTTTCCGTGGTGCTGTCGGTGATAAATTTGTTTTTATGGACGACAACGCAACATGTCATCGAACACTCGCTGTTCAGGATTGTCTAGACAATGAGGGTATTCAACGTCTCGTATGGCCAGTGCGTTCTCCAGATTTAAACCCCATTGAAAATGTGTGGGATGCTTTGGGGAGGCAAGTTGCTGGTCGAAACTATCCTCCGACAAACAACAACACCCTCATCCGTGCACACACAGAGGAATGTGATAAATTGCCTCAACAGCTGCTGGATAATGTTGTGCAAAGTATGGTACGACGTGTAAAATGTTGCATCACACTTCACGGTGGACACATCCCGTACTGATACCTTTCTTTAAGGTGCCTGCTGACTTTTAGATGCATTGTTCCATTTCTCCGTACGCAGATCAAATGAACATTTTTTTTCTTTCAGATGTTTCACAGCTTTTGTACTTTTCAGAACAATAAATATTCTTTATTCTAATGTCTGAACAGTGTGGCAACTATATTTTATCCTACTAGGCCTCATGTCTCGCTTAATGTTATGCTACATAGCAATTTGTGATCCGTCCTTAGCAATTGTCCAGCAGTGTATGATTTCTCTACCGAAATCGATCCAGATTTGGAAGAGGAAGACACGACTGAAAATAAATGTTCTGTTTGGAGAGACGAAGAAACATTTTGGATGAGTTTAATTTTAAAGTAAACAACTGGTTTACATTTTATCCCCTTTCAGATGAACTTTTGAAGAAAAAATTACTAGTGGTAGAACAATAAGAGAAAATAAAAAAAATCAATTCCCAAATTTTTAAATTCATAGGGAAGAGTAGTTAGGTTCTCTATGTTTGGTTTTAAAAAGTTACAATTGCTTTACATGAAGGAAGTAGTTTCAATAGTACAAAATTCAAAGCTGGGAAAAACACTGACAGGAAGGGACAAAAGTAACTCGATAGTATGGAGTCCTTGTGCCTCGAGGGATTGAATCACGATTGCGTAATGCGGGATATAGGAAACTTTCCATTGAGAAAGTATACACATGCATATTTTCGCTAGATGAAAAATAAAGGAAGAAGGGGAGGGTAACAATTTCAATAAATTAACTACATTACACTCCGATTAATATTTCTTAAAATATTAAAAATATGTTTGATGATACGTTGTAAAATTTTTCATTTCCTTAAAGGAATTAGTATACTACGGAAGAAAATTTTATTTCTGTATAAAATCAACTACTCTGTCAAAGTATGATAATTAAACTTTTAAGCTTCACGAAAAAATTTCTTAACCAAGATTTTCCTAAGCAAAACTCTGAATTTATACGTTTACTGTAATTAATAAAACTAACTTTTATTTTCCTGGCATTTAAAAAAAAATTCCATTTTTTATTTATCTTTAAACAACCTATCTCATAAAATACGAAATGAACTTTTGTTACCTCTGTAGAAGGTATCCGATTAGATAGAGTGATTTTTAGGTGTTTGATGTTAGGGCCGCATTAGAAAAAAATAACCCTAAATATTGAGGAAGAGAGAGAAGGAATAATATATAAAACTAGTGAATTTTTGAAGTTGTTTTTATAGAATTCACTCTATCTAGCTTAATAGAATATTTTTAATTGCGTTTTTTGAGAAACTTTTAAGGTAATTAGTGCATGAAAAACAGATATCTCCAAAACAATCTAATCGAATCCAATGAAACTTATAACTTATATATTTTGAGCCCTTTAAAGTATAACAAACCCCAGATTTGAAGTTACATTTAATCACATTTTTACAGCTATTTTTAGCAAAGAAAACATACAGTAATTTACCGCGTTTCTCTTAGCTTTGGCGTCGCCGCGGTAACCTCGTGATCAAGTAACGGACTCGTAGCCGAGAATTCATGAGTTCGAGCCTAGCAGTAAGGATGACCCTACATGCAGAGAGGGCCGATGCACGTTTAAGCGCTCCAGTCTCAAAAGTCCTTCCGTTGAACGGTGTGGTAGTTATTACAGGGGGTTCCAGCTCTTGTGTCGTCCTTGTCACTTTACCATGGTTCATATAACGAGATCCGTCACCAAAAACCTTCGAGTAGCTGAACAGTGCGACTTTTATATTCACTCACTTACTAAAGTCATTAAAGACGCACATCATAGAATGGACGATATACGTTAAAACGGGTTCGGCTCAAAGTGCTCCCGTGGGCATAGTGTGATCGTTCAGAATGAAAAAATGTGTCGCCCTCGTCATTTGACCAAAATTGATATAACAAGGTCTTTCGCCAATATCCCCGTGTTGCTTTACAATGCGAAGTTAATAAAAATTCTTCCTTATTCGACAGTTTTGCTAAGATTTTCTTATGGATGTCCCAATCAAAATGTTTTGCTGATAATAGCGCCTATGTTCATTCAGCAAGTGTCTGATCTTGAATTACGTTTCCTAAAAGCGGAATCTTTACCACTAAAAGTGTGTTTATAATATGTTATTTGTTGCAGTTTTGTGACGTCAACGATCCGAAACCAGCCCCCAGGGCAGCCAATTGGAGTCAATGTTCACTGTACCCAGCATTCAATCAGAGAGCAACCTCTAAGCTCTCAGCCAAGCCAAAAAAGCTCAAAAAATTTTCCACCCAGATGAAGCACCATAGCCACTCCTCCCGGAATCCATCGTTCGACCAATCACTATCATGCCACTCAGCAGAATGGAAAACGCCACTTTTGCCATGCCCAGCATCATAGACTCTCACGACATGAGATTGAGGACTGTTTTACATTCCGGATGCCCAAGGGAAAAACGCCTATTCAACGCCTATTAACGATCAGAAAAAGTTTATTATTTTTGACTTGTTTTTTATAAAAGGCGTCTTCAAAGTTAACGTCCAATTCTTTAAGATAAGTTTTATAGTTTGCATATTCGAAAATGGCAATGCACATTTCTTAGAACTCGAATGAGGTAAGAAAATATTATTTTTTGAAGTAAAACTTCCGTACGCTCGCTTGACTTGTGGAGTAAGCTGGTGAATGCGTTACGGAAAGCGTCATCGGGCGAAGCGAATGGAAGCTGAGAGAAAGATATAAGTAAGAGAAGATAGAAATTTTTCAGTCAGTAGCTCGTTTGCTAGAGTTACGCGAACGGCGAATTTTTAATTATTACGTATTTTATTTTCTTATAAATTAATATTTTATTCAATACATTAAATATTCTACGTTTAAAGTTAATCATATTGTAAATTCAAATTAAAGTTCGTATTTTGTGAATTGATTGATTGAATTTTAACGTCGCACTGTTCAGCTACACGAGGGCTTTTGGTGACGGTCACGTAATTTTGAACCATAGTCAAGTGACGTGGACGACACCTGAGCTGTCACCACCCTCACCACACCACACCAACGGGAGGATGTTTCAGATCTCGATAGATTTATCGTGCTTTGCTGCCTTACACGGGGGGTCTTTAGTGTTACTGGGCTCGAACTCGTGACAAGGCAAACCATGATCCGATACTTATACCACTCGTCTACCACAGCCACATATTTTTTGATTTATTAACTTCGAACTTGGACATTTTATTACGATGTATTCGTGAAATCCATTTTGGTCAATTATCAATTGGTGACATATGTGTGCTGCTAACTTTGTTTTGGACGAAGGAACAAACATCCTAATGGTAGTTGCTTACATTTAGCGCAATTACATGGTTAATAATTAAAGTTTTTATATAAAATGCTAAAAATTTTACGGTCGAGTAGACTCTGAAGAATTAGGAGAAAACTATCAAACGTTGCCACTAATTTCAACAGGAGATTTCAATGTTAATTTTCCGTCCGAAGATGGACACAACTCTGGGTAAACTTTCCACAAGATTAATTAGAATTACAAACGAATAAATTAAATAATAACTGAAATGAGCCTACCAAAAGACATAGACCAACAATCGCGATTCAGATTTCTCTAGATATATTTCTAATTTTCCTTCAAAAAAATATGTAACTTATTTCTCATACCGGTCTTACAATCAACCACTATAATTACTGATGCATTCAAGTATGAAAATATTGAAAATTGATAGAAATAAAAAATATATTTTGAAATATTAATTTATCGATGAAAACACAATAATTTAAAATATTTGTACAAAATTAATGCTTGTATATGAATGCAACTGTATATAAATAAATATATATATATATATATATATATATATATATATATATATATATATATATATAGAGAGAGAGAGAGAGAGAAAGAGAGAGAAAGAGAGAGGGAGCTAAAGATGTTTTACTTCAGGCGTGTGGGGTAAAACACACTCGTTTTATTTCTTAGT
This sequence comes from Trichonephila clavipes, assembly GCA_019973935.1. Lineage (NCBI taxonomy): Eukaryota > Metazoa > Arthropoda > Arachnida > Araneae > Nephilidae > Trichonephila > Trichonephila clavipes. The sequence goes on along the minus strand of BMAU01018702.1, from coordinate 979,697 downwards.
ATTCGTAAAAGTTGTAGAAATACTGTTCGAAATATTCCAAAATGCCACTGGAATCATTGTGAGTGTCATTCATTCAACTAAACATTATTTTCGTAGTAGGAATTACAATATATGATAAGTAGTTTAGGTTTCGAATACAACCTCTGACAATAAAGTTCGGTGAATAGTCCTAAACATTAATGTAGATGAAATATTTTAAAAAGTTGCCTTACTTTCCATCAAAATAATCACCTATCATAACTATGGACCGCTGAAGTCTACTATACATGTCCTGGAAACTTTGCAAGAAGTCTTCTTTTGAGAGGTAGGTCAAAAGTCTTGTCACCTTTTGTTTGATGTCAAAATATCGTCAAATCTATTTCCTTTCAAAGCAAGTTTGAGTTGTGGGAATACTACGAAGTCTGGAGGAACAACATCTGGCGAGAATGGTGGATGTTAAATTTGCACCACCCCCGTTTTTTGCCCCAAACTGTTTGGCGATATTAGTTGTGTGAGGGAGAGTACTGTCTTGAACAAAATCCATTAACCTCCATGTGCGTACTGGGGTCGCAGCCTTCGTCATGAAATGGGTCAAAATTTTAATGTACCATGTAGGTATTCATAGTCCATCTTGCATGTACACAGTCGACTCACGATCTTTCGTGATTCCTTTAATCACTCTCTCAATGTTTTCGTCACTAACGGAGGTCACCGGTCTTTGTCTACAGGGGTTGTCAAAAACATTTCCAGTTGTGACGTCTTACGCGTCTTTTCTTTAACAAGTACTTTGGGTTCTTTGGGCCAGAATTAATATCAACGCTTTTCCAACCAAATCCAAGAAACGAGATGTGAAGAAGAGATGCAAATAAACGGACTTTAAATGCAGGATCTTAGAGTAAGCGGAATGGCAATGTAAAGGAATGTTAGACAATTGATATGCGTTGTGGCAGTTGATGATTATTGCAGTTCGTGGTTCAAGATTTAAGCTCTACGTGTCGTGGATAAACATATTAGTGTTCGACTAGAAGTTAGCCGTCAAGCTACATCCCATTTCAGATAAAGACAAGTAGCGTTACGGAATAATATAAGGTAGGGTTGATTACTTATTATTATAATTGAGGATTAGGTGGTTCGCTGATTCAGATTGGTCTGAATTACATTAGGTCATATTATATATATATATATATATATATATATATATATATATATATATATATGTATGTTGCGTATTGAGTCATCGTAGATTCTCTCATATTGATTATTATAATTATATTTCTTAAAGGTTTAAATTGAATATCTTAATAAAGTCATATTAAGATAATGTTTGATCCGAGTTCTTTGTCTAACCCTACACCTCTAGCTCACGCTAATACTTCGAGGGATGTACTTCCAAGGGAAGGTACATCACACAATCCTCTTTGAAGAGTGGAGAACCACTCGAACACACAGTTCACGGACAATGCTTTTCATAAACACGAACCAGCATTGAACAAGTTTCTGTCGGTGTCTTGCCAAGCTTAAAACAAAATTTTAAATTGATTCTTTTGGTTCATTTTCCTGTTTACAGTTAAGAAAGAAGGCACTAAACAAGCTCTTCTAGAACTAAGTCTTACACAAAACACAAATAACGCTCAACTTGACAACGGTGTTGGCCCATGATCAACGCCTGCTGCTACGTATGTCCGGCGTTTTGTTTCAACACTGTAACCAGGTCTGCAGTTCTAACTTCATTCACCAAATGTTATTGTCAGTGGTTGTATTATTTGTAGAGCCGGCCTCGATAGCCCATTTGTCATGGATACGAATTTATAGTCTACTTATTCGAGATGAGGAATCAAGCCTTAAAGACAATGAATCCACAGGGCAAAAGGACAGGAAAACCTTCTCAATTTCTCAAAATTCAGAGTTCTCCCATTGGTATTGTGTGGATGCTTAGAGATGACACATGCTCAAATTTTAGAATTGGATGCATTCATATTTTAATATTTTGAGAGATTAGAGAAATTTAAAAAAAATAAATTAAAGGAAAAGAAAAAAAAATACCGTGGTTATTATTTCAATTATACATAACTCTGAAAATAAAGTGAAATTCTTAGAAATTTTAGTTCAGTCTCTGTGTTTATGTTGTTTATTTATAATTATGTAATACAAGTATTCTTAGGCATTTTTTTATTTTCATACAATACAATGAATATTTTTTTCTAATGACCATTTATATTATATGACTATTATACGTAACAATTATTATTAAATCATACTATATGAATATTATATATAATTATTATTAAGTTATATATATATAGATTATTATATACTGCACATAATACTACTATTTGTATTTGTTACTTTTTGTTATATTATATTGCTATTCATTATTTATTGATTGTGATCTTTATTATTCTCAATCTCTTCCTATATCCTTCATTTGAAATACATTTCAATGTATTTCCAATCAGTTCTCGAAAATTAATGGATATCATTAAATCACCGCTTAGCCGCCATCTTGGCTTCCATTGCCGCAACAACAAGTGCTGCTTGATGTGAACTTTATCGCGTCAAGAGGTCCTTGACGCCATGCCACTTGATATCAAACAAGTTTCGAACTTTCCAAGCGATCATTTTCGCTCTAAAATATTTTCGATGTGAACAGACTACATTTTTCCATTGTGAACGACTTAGAGGTATTCATTGCTGGGTTGTACGGCTCATTAAGGTTTGTAAATGTAAATCAGGGATAGATATTAAATCGATCGCGATTAACCGAGGAACCGCCAAGACGTTTTCAGGTGACCACCTTTACTAAGACCTAAGACGAATAACTTAAAAGAAGCACATTAAGGGAACACTGAAGCCTGCTAAATTGCAATGCCAGGATTTCACAATCGATGCGGTTATGTTTATTTAAGTAATTGATTCAATAAATGTCTGGACGAAACATGCACCTTTATTGAAAGCGCACGAAAACGCTTAATACACTCTGTAGAGGAAAATGCGATCACCTCGATGCCAGCCGTAGATATTTTTCCGCGCACGTTGACTTAAAGGAAGAATAAACGTTAATGAGATTAGCTCTTCTCGCGATAGCCCGGAATCGGCTATTGAAGCTTAACCCTAAGCCACGTTTTTCTGCGTGATTAGGTTCTCGTGGTAATATTGGGTCATGCGATGGCACGGGATTTGGAAGCAAACATAATAATTACTTACGTCAACTCTTATTATTATGTTCGTATTTTACATTTGCTGTAAACAAAGTTTTAGAGCAGTATGTTTCTTTTTCAGTAAAAGATAGGCAAGTATATATTGCGTATTTATTATTAAGTTATAATGGAAATCAGGGTCGACTCACCCTATCATCTTTTCCGTGGGTTGGTAATTGAGTACCAACCTTGGTTGGGGAATAAACACTGGGGGTTTCGCATCAGTCCGTCCACCTGATTGGGCCATCTATTCATGCACCTCAGCACTCAATGGTTACAAACATTGATATGGGAACAATATACCTTGACTCTCATAAGATGTTGAGCTACTGAAATTAGTTTATAATGAATATTGTAGGTTTTTTTTAGATCGTTACACCTACACCACTGGGTGGACCGGAACACCCTGAAGAAATCAGAAATAGGCCCTACCCTGGAAAAGTCTGCCCATCTCTAATGTAAATAAACATAACAAAATAAGTGAAAATGGGTATCTAAGATTTGTAATGTATGAAGTGAAAACTGATCAAGCGAGGATAAAACCTAATGAAATAATGCATATTAACTTGGCACCCCAAAGCTGACCGGTTTTTTTTAAATTTTTTATTTAATCTTATTCTTTACATTATTACTTTTCGATTGATATACCATTTGTGCAAGTCGGAAATTTGGAAGTTGAATAAAACTTCATTTGAAAACAAATTAGGCAATTCAACCGTGCTCCTTTTTTCGAATAAAAGCTATAAACAGCTTTATGTTAAAAAACAAATCTATTGTATAAAGAGAAATAATAACTATAAAAAAGGTGTAATATATAAAGTAGAATATTTTCGAGGCAATACAATGATGTATTTTTTTCTTTTTTGTGAAATGTGTGCATCAAAATGTTTGAATTAAGGTATGTTATATTAATAGTTTCATAATTTCAACTCTTATTCCCGATATGTTTTTCATAAAAAATGTAATACTATAGTATGCTCTGAAGAAAAAAAACTAAACTTTCTGTCGTGTCAGAAAGAAAAATATTTTGACATTCTGTTTGAATTTTCTTGTGCGTGTGCAATTAATACCTTCTTAAAATTCCTCATTTATAAAAATGTATGATTTGAAAAGTACGAAAATGCAATTATTTTAAAGAAAAATAGATAACTAATATCTGAAATTGGGTTTTTTTAGTTGATTTATGTTTATTGTATACTTCTTTTCGAATTATAAACTTTAAAGTGGATTTTCTCAGTTTGTGTTTTCCGAAAAATTAGTGCTTTCAAAATGTTACTCCTTCTACAACTATTTACCAATAACTTCCATTTTTTTTCTGTGTGTGGCATAAAAAGCATCTAACAAAATACGGGATCCATTTTGCTGTAAACTGATTACTTTTTCAAAAAAAATTCAAATGTAAGAGAGTTTGGCTTTTTCGTTGATTTTTAGCCTGCATATGAACTTTTTATTTTTTTTCTCAAAAACGAATTACGTGTTTGTAAAATCAATTTCTTAAGTTGTTTATAACACCCATAAGAATATAACAAAAAAATTTCAGGTAAAAAAAATAATAATTTCAAAAGGAGTAGGATTTAAAATTTGTCAAATTTTCTTCAAAAAATTTAAAATTGTGTTAATAATGTGTGAAAAATTTCATCTCGCATCATTTTCTTGAATGAAAACATTATATAAAATTTTAAAAAATAATTTTTAAATACGTAAAAAAATAAAGTAGTTCAAAAGGTACCAAGTCTTCTTAATCATAATAACGAAAGTAAATTTGAGAAAAACGATAAATATGAAATCTTTCAGATGAAAGAGGAAAATTTTTGAATGCTGTCTAAAACATTCGAACATTCTTAATCATAATAATGAAAGTAAGTTTGAGAAAAACGATAAATATGAAATCTTTCAGATGAAAGGAAAATTTTCGAATGCTTTCTAAAACATTCAATCAAAAAAATACATGAAGTCACAAATGTGCCAAAAGATACGCCACACCCTGTAAAAATTACCCCTGGAAGAACAATTTTCAGTTGGAGTGTAGGGTGGAAGCTTGGATATCGTCAACCAACGAGGTTCTAAATTATGAGAACGTCAATAGCTCTCGTTAAGCTTCAGAGGGAAATATTAAAAACAAAATCAAATCAAATCCAACTTGGGACGGAATTTTCAGACTAAATACATGTAAATCTCAATGTTTTATTGCAGGAGAGAACAAAACTTTTCAAAAAACTTTGCGACACAATTTACCAAAATTCTTTCTACAATATAGAGAAGATATAGCAATTTCTTTCCTTACTAAATACAAGGATGAGTGAGATAAAAGTAAACCAAATGCGAATATATGACAAAAAGAGTACTTTATTTGAAGATAGTCTCCATGAACATAGAGGCATTTGTCCCTTTGACAAATGAGCCGTGTAATTCCCATCATAAAAAACCCGGAGGTGCTGATTCAAATAGTCTGTAACTGACTCCTTCACGGCGTCGCACAGTGAGTAGTTTTCCCGATCTGGCACACAAAAATTATTTTAAGGCCTTAAAGTCTTCTTAATTATATCTAATGATTCCAAGTCATAGTAATTAATCCAAGTTGAGTATTATTTTCTGTTTTTTATTAAGAAATAAGGTTAATAGGGATTTAACTGATTTATATATTCAGTTTCAATTTGAACAAGAGTAAAAGATTGCTAAGTGGAACTAGTTTTTGAACAAGGATCTAAGAATATTAACAGAAGCAGTAATTTAAACGTGGAAGAATATATACATTGGGGCAAGTTAAAAAAATTAAATTTTTAACAGATTAAACAAACACAATAAGATATCACATTGTACATGTACAGTAATAGATAGTAGATAGGGTTTAAAATGACTCGGAACCCATTGAGCATTTTTTTTAAATTTATGTATTTGATATTTATGTTTTAGCATTTCATATAATGTTTCTATTTTAGAAAATGATATAAGATAAAGTTTTGCACATGTTATTCACACAATTTTGCAAAAAAAAAAAAAAAAAAAAAAAAAAAAAAAATTCGAATTTTTTTTTAAAGATTTGGAATTTTTTAAAATTTTACTCATTTTGTGCTAATTAATTTCTTGACATTAAATTTTTGTATTATTTCTAAGGATGTTTTAAACATCTTTTGGGATCGATTTTATAATACTTTAATTAGTTTTGGAGAGAAAAAAAAAATGTTGATATATATGTATGCTAAAATTCAACCAAAAGCCTAATATCTCCCACATTTGAATTTTTTTTTAAAAAAAGTATTCAATTGACAGCAAAATGGATTCAAGATTTTATTACAATCATTACATATAAGACACTGAGAAAAAAATGGAAGTGTTTGGAAAATAATTGTGGAAGTAGTATTGCAAAAAAACAAACAGTAAAAACCATTTTAAAGTTTATGATTCTGAAAAGAATAATTGTTATAAGCTTAAATAAACATAAAATGCCACACTAAAATATTAGCAATATGTTTTTCTTAAAAATGATAACATCTAACATGAATCTTACTCTCCCGACAACCACGCATCATTCGACTTAAGGAATAACTGTTCATTTTTTGGGCACCTCATTTATATTTCATCTAAATTCCAGCTGAAATTTTTAACAATTTTTTGAAATTTTAATTCCTGCTGGTTCTAGTATTAATCAGTATCCGATGTAGTTCTAACTAAACGCAAAACAACATTAGTTTTCCTCTTTCTTCCACACATAGAATAAGACGCGCCAAGTAATACCATCGGCCAACGCTGAAAAAAATTCATAACTCAAGGAATTACTAGAAGTAGCAGCTAAATTTGGTATTAAATTAAAGATCTTTATCTACTCTATGTGACTTAAGTGTTACTGTGATCAATCCATGTCAGTCTCAAAAGGTCTAGTCCATTACATACAAAAAAATTGACATACGTTAGTAAGAGTTACATGCTGTGCTAAATGTTATGTTTTTACAATTTTAAATAAAACTTGAACCTAATTTGAAAGTTAAATCAAGAAATCATTTACTGATGAAATGTATTTTCAACCCCCCTTCCGTTAAAATCGGCAAAGTCTTTTTCAGACGAAATGATAGAACTTGAGAGTGCAATTGTAGGTTTGTAAGTTTTTCTTGTAGCAAGAACAAACCCGATCTGAACCCATGATTGTTGACGATTTCCATTTGCGTACTGACAAGAACTGTTTACCACATGGCTAGGGAACTCAAGAGGACCATAAAGTGTGGGTTGTTGTTTTTTTTTCGCGCTTAATTTTTGGGGTTTCCGTACGCTAGATCGGGAAAACTTCCCACTGTGCTTCATCCGACACGAATCTGGTACCGAAAAATAAAAGTCACATGGTGACAAATCTGGGCTGTATAGAAGATATCACAACGTTTCCCACTTAGAATTTACCAGTTGTGTCTTAACCACATTAGCGACGTGAAGATAGGCATTCTCGTGTAGCAAAATCCTTCTCTCAACCGTTTGCTCCAACGCTTCACAGTGGCCTATGAGATGCATTGTTCACCGTACATGGCAGTCATACGACGACTTTTTTATTGTTGGAAAACACTTTCAGTTGTCAAGTACCTGACCACACCACACTGTTTCTGCTTCAACCCTCGTATAAAAGCTGAATACGGATATAGTCAAAAATAAAATTTATTTGCAGGACCTAAAGATAGTGGTAAGATTATTACTAGAAAATCCTAAGAATACGTTATTCTAAAAGAAAAATTTTAAATAAATTGATAGGAATAAAAATTTAAGATAGGTTTATTTTCAAATCTGTCACTGTAATGCAGCGTTTCTCAAACTGTGAGTTGTGCCCCCCTTGGGGGGCGTGATAATTCTGCGATGGGGGCACGTGCATATCGAATGGTCGAAAACAAAAGGTTATTTAAAAATAATTAATTTAGGGAAAGTAAGCAAACAAAATACTTTATGATATAATAAAAGATAAAATACATATTTACTCTGATATAATACACTTATAAATGTATCAGTACTCTCTGTACAATGAATATCGTATTATTAATTAAACAATACAAAATCAAAAAGAAGTTTGATGATTATTAGTGACCCCATGGGCTTATATTAACACTTATCTTGATAATTTGTACGGTTTATAATTAATTCCTTAACTGCCGATTAAAAGTTACGCAATTCGCTCCCCAATGCCTCCCTTTTCTGCATAGATCAGTCTATTTTGATGTACTTTTGAGGGGAGGAGGAGGAGAGAAAAGAAAAGGAATAAATAAGCAAATCCTCTGAAATAAGTAAATCTTTCGCAAACACTGTCAATGTCCTTTTAGTACATTCCAAAGCCTTCGGAATAATTTTATGGATAGCACTGCACAGAAAAGATTTTACTTCGGAAGGACATATATATACGGACAGAAAATTAATAATTGGGCTGGGCGAGACGTTTATATACGTCCGTGGCTTATAAGAGGTTAAAGTCGTGTTGTATCTTTAGTGTCAAAGCATAGTATTATTGAATTCAATACATTGTAACTGTATAAAGGGAGGCGCAATGAACATGATGATTGAATAGTGGGTCACTTATATTGAAAATGTGGCAAGTACTGCTGTAATGTATCCATTTATACATCTAGACGATATTTGTGTCCATATATAAATAACATTTTTTTCTGCACTGGTTTTATGAAACATAACTACATTTAGATATATATTAAAATGAATGTCAATTTAGCTCATCGTAAAAAGAAGTTGATGTGGGGGGTCCTTACAATATTCGTATGGTTTATAAGTATTAAATGGTTAATATTATTTAGAATTCAAATATTTAAGTTTTTAAAATTTTAAAAAAGTACAAGAAGTGAATCTAGACTAGAATTATAATATAAAACAAGTTTGTGACTCAGCGACGAATTACATTGAAGTAATACTAGTAGCATAAAAATGCATTAATTTTGCAAAAGTTTAGAACGCTTATAAAAATATACGCAAAAACATGTAAGTTTGAGATCTGATATTCATCTTTTTCATTCGACTGTGACTCAAAATTACATGTTAATTCATTAGCATATTTCATTGTAGAGAAAATATCTTAACAGATTTAAAACTGAAAACATTAACTTTGTATTGTAAAGTACATCGGTATTTCTTCACTAGAAATAAATTATTTAAGTGAATATAGAATAAATGTATGCAATGGGAATATAATTAAAGTTTCAAAACGCTATAACAAGAAGAATCACTCGTCAGAATGAGGTGAAATTTGAGCGGAATGTTATTGAAGGAGGAAAGAGTATGACATAAGAAAGAGATTGTTCCAAATTTTGTGAACAGATGACGCAGTAAGCTTCAGAATATGTTAATGAAAATACCTCCATGCTCCCGAATCATTTCAATTGTCATCAAAATTCCAGATACACGACTTTTCCTCATTTCCCGTCTCAGAATTTCGTCATGACTATTCTCATTGAAAGACCGCACTCTGTTTTATGAACTTAAGCGTTTTGAAAAAAAATTAGAACCAAAGAGATCTCAAGCCTAAATCTATACTATTCTATACGGAACATTCGTTTCGAAATACACAAAAGAGTTTTCTCTAGTCTTGACTGTATGTTGATTAGAAAAGAAGCCTTAGAGATTAAGGAACACACTTATATTTTCAAATGTTTTTAAGCACAAAGCAATCATATACAAAATAATAAGGATACTAATTTAAGCTAAAAATCAGCAGGTTTGAACATAAAATTTAATTTTTTTCAAATTTAATGTGGGGCAGTTTAGAAAGCTTTAGTTTTTGTTAAATGACTTTAAAAAAATAATATATTGTATTTCAACATGCTTACTATAACGTAGTTAGGTGTATCATGGAAATATAAGTGTTATTTGTAATACTTGAATTCAGCATATTTATATTCGGAAGTCTAATTTCGGTATCAGCTGCAGGCTACAATTTTAGATACACCATTTTAAGTAGTGTTCCATCTCTTCGAAATAATATTTCTCATCGCAACATGAGAACGTTTTGGCCGTGGCATTTTCTCAATCTGAAAAACTTAACAATTAGTTTTAATTATGAAACTATGAAAACTTAAAGCATAATCAAGCGTAAATGGTTTTAGTAATAAAAATTTACATTAATAACCATTACAACCTGAAAAAGTTGATTGCGCTCGAACATTATTTTAATTAATTTAATTTAAGAATGATAAATGCTTTAAATGAAACTAATGCCAAAACCTAAGTTCAGAATACTTCAAATAGCTTAAAAGCTAATTTGTTATCACACCTGAAATTTGGTGGCAAACTTCTCAATGATATGGGTCACAAGCTAATGCAAAGTATGAAGTCAATATTTTTTTTAATTTGTAGGTAATGTGTAACCTTAAATGTAATCAAATGCTTTCATTTTTTCTCAATTTTAGCATTATATGGTGTTAAAATTTAGGCATCCAAAATGGTGAGCTGTGATACAGGCAGAATTATTTTGTTGTGAGTACAGCCTCCTATTCAACTGACAAGTATCAGAGGTTCCGTTTAGTTTTCGAGACGATTCTTATCACTAGAAATTGCTTATAATAAGTAATATATTGCGATCTTCTGATTCCGAACAAATGGTAGCTGAAAAATGCCACATCACGCTAAGTTGCCTTAAATGCGGGGAAGCGCACCGAACTCGTGACTGTCAAATACAAAGAGTTGAAAAAGATATTGTATCAGCTGCGAAACACATTGAAACATGACAAACTACTCAGGTTGTCCCAAATTCCGCAAACCACGTAAAGAGACTCAACTTAACAACAACACAAACACTGTCAACAGCATAGTTAGACCAGAAATTTCGTACTCACAAGCCGCAAGTACTTTTAACGCCAAAAACACACAACAGATGGCACCACATGATAAGAGAACTCCTGCTGCTTCGGTAACAAACCAGGCCAATCAATCTAGTTTGCTCACCCCCTACTATTTATAACAATAACAACGGAGCGTTTGAACTCAACTTCATTACCCAGACACTTGAACAAACAATTCTAGACCTTTCCATGCTTACTCAACATATCAGTAATGTAACAAGTCTCTCCCCACCACCCCAGCCTAAAAAATCAAAGAAATTACAACGCAAAAAAGAATTATACGCTCTGTTTGACGCACTTTTAGAAGATGAAGATGATTAGTTGCTCATTGATTGGCATGAGTTTGTGTTCTTGGAATGCAAACGGCTTACTTAGTAAAATAACTGAATTTAAACTTTTTGTAGAGAAGTACTCTCCCGACATTTTTCTATTGCAAGAAACAAAATTGAAACCAACACAAACCATTAGAACCGCTAACTACACATGTAATAGAAACGACCGTGTTACGGAAGGACATGCTCACGGTGGCACACTAATCTTAATTAAAAATTCCATAAATAACTTCAACCCACCAATACCCCAACTTCAGTACTCTGAAGCTACCATTGTAACAATTAATCCTCCTAATTTCAACCCTCTTACAATCATCAGTATCTACATTTCCCCTAGCTCTGATAATAGACTTTTTACACTCGACTTAGAAAATCTAATTTAGATCAACAGTAATTGTGTGATTTTTGGCGACTTCAACGCCACACACAATGCGTGGAACTGCTCCCACAACTCCACTCGTAGAAATCAACTTAAAAATATTAAGGATATTCTAAATATTGAAATTGCTTTCCCCGACACCCCGACCAGATTCGGGCATAACTCATCCAATACTCTGGACTTCGCGCTCATAAACAATATTCAATATCCACATACACAATCCTATCAATTCCGGAACTTTCATCAGATCATAACCCCATATCTTCTCCTTTAGTTCTAATAAACATAGCGATAATACTGGAGCAGTTGTCACCTACTGGTTAAAATTTTCAGATTATATCAATAAAAACATTCATATTTCGGGCTTCAAATATATAAAAAAAATCCAAATACTTTAGAAAGTAAAATCATTCTGTTCACCGAAGCTGTCCGCTCCGCCCATGAACACGCCTCCCGACCAATCACAAACACGAATCACACATACACTCCACAGCACATCCAAAACCTTTTAAGACTGAAAAATAAAGTTAGAAAAACTTTTCAAAATACATAAAACCCCATTCACAAAACAAATTATAACATACTTCAGAAAAAGATTAAAAATAAATTTAAAAAATTCTCAGATGAAACTTGGAAAATAAAATCATAAGCATGAATACACAAGACAACATCTTATGGCAGTATCAAAAATTTTTCCGTCAAAAACGCTCAGATATTCCATCACTGAATGGTGCGGCAATTACTGATGAGCAAAAAGCCAACTTACAAGCCGTGACTTTTCAGAATAACATCACTGATAATGTAATACCAGAGAACTCTTTAATACAAATATAGATTCATTGGCAACTAATACGTTAGAAAATTTCTTCTCAAAACCACCTTCTATTCCCATCACTCCAACTGATCCGAATGAAATAATTAATTATGCTAGTAAATTAAAAAATAATAAATCTCCGGGTGCGGACATGATTTCCAATACGATGATTAAAAAGTTCCCGCTCAAAGCATTTTTAATTCTCACTTATTTAATAAACAAAATTCTAAAATTTAGACATTTCTCAAGAAATTGGAAAAAATGCTATTATCTTCCCAATTAAAAACTCCGATAAAAATAACCATCATCCAACAAGTTTTTAGACCTATTTCTCTCTCTCCTATCTTTCCTCAGTAAAATTACTGAACACATCTTTCATAATAGGATTAACACCTTCATTTCAGATACTAACTTTATTAACCCCAATCAATTTGATTCTTCAAGGTGCCTCTCCACCTCTAATCCACTCCTCAGACTGACTGAGAAAATTACTTCTGGATTTCAGACGAACAGATCCACTGGAGCTGTTTTTCTGGATATTCAGAAGGCGTTCGATCGAGTCTGGATCAGAGGCCTAATTTACAAACTAATAATTTACAATTTTCCTCCTGCTCGAATTCACATTATCAATTCTTATATTACTAACAAATCCTATCAAGTTCGAGTTAAAGACACTCTCTCAAATTCATATAATGTTAATATCGGGACCCCACAAAGTAATTTACTCGGGACAGTTATATTTAACATCTATATAAACAACATTCCTAGGCACCACCAGACCAGTCTCAATATTTATGCGGATGATACTGCCATAGCTGCGACACACAAAAATTACAAATATATCACCAAAGCACTGAACAGTCACCTTACGCTATTTGAAACATACTTTAATACATGGAAAATCAAAGTTAATATTGACAAAACTGTTGCAGTACTTTTCACAAGGAAAAGAAAACCTGCATCACCGCCAACAATATATTCCACACCACTCCGATGGTCTCAAAATACAGATTACCTAGGACTCTTACTGGATAAAAAACTCACATGGACACAACACATTATTTATGCGCGAAACAAATTCCAGAATGCTCTAAGATTAATTTACCCCCTTTAATGAAACATTGAAATGAAGTTGTAATAAAGAATAAAGGTAACCTCACTAAACTCTGATAATTCACTGTTATTAAAAGTACCCAATATATATATCGACGTTTATTATAGCATGGCTTTTTTGCAATGCAAATCTTTTAAATTTCATTTTTTTAAATTGAATTAAATATTAAATTCTCTTTAAAACGATATAAAATACTTTACATTTTGTGCAACGTAAAATGTTCCATAAGCATACAAACTTAAAAAAACATAACAATTTTGAAATGTGTCCACAAATTTGGTCACCCCTGTACATTAATTTAGAACACTTTCTTACATAGACAAGCATCGAAGCTTTAGTTCTATGTCCGGTAAACTTCTTAACATTATGCATTGATTGTAATATATAATATTTCCCATCTTACACTGTTTGTAGGGTTATCCCACAGTGTTCGTTAAGGTAGCTGAAACTATTAAGGTAGGTATGAATGTGAATGGATACTTCGGGATTTAATTAAAGAGTTATAAATTATATATATATATAGTACAAGATTGATAGAGACAAAGATGAGATTAAAAAACTTTTAGGAAGTGTCAAAAGCTGTTCGCAAATGTGAAAGCTGTGTCTCAAGAGGATGAATCAATGTAGACCAGAATTTTTCGAACTGGGGGTTCCATCCCAGTGAGGGGTATAATACATCTTCGAGGGCTTCGGTAGAATATTAAAAAATTGAAAACAAAAGGATTATACTGAAAAAAATTATTAATTTACAGCAAGTAAACAAACAAAATACATTCTGACGTAATAAAAAATAAAGTACACATTTACATTGATGTAATACACTTATAAATGCATCAGTATTGTACACGAAAACGAAAATTAGATCAGACGGTAGCCAGCGAAATAAATCGCTTATACATAAAATCACGGAGAAAAGGATGAAAGAGAGACCAATATCTGAAATCACTCCCCCGCAGGGGGAGGCTGGAGGAAGAAAACGGCCGAACGAGGGCGAAACTAGAGTACGTTACTAGGGCGAGGAATGGAAGAGCGCAGGAAGGGGGGGAGGCTTAACAGCCCCAAAACGCGTTCGAGGAGCACCAAAAACGCAGTGGGAAGGAAAATGCTGCAATTTTTTTTTCGTGCAGCTAGAATGAAAATGAAAGGAGTCTGCAAGGGAAACTTCCAGACAACACAGCAGGTGTAACGAAGCTGGGGCTAGCTTTAACACTGATCCCAGTTGTGATGAGAGGCAAATGCATTTGAATGTTGTGAAGTGTATCAATTAAGTGTTTTTGTTGTAATTACGGCGGTTTCAAGGACAATCAGTATTGAACAATGCATTTTAGAATTAAGTTAACAATACTAAGTTAAGGAAAGCATTAATAATTACCAATGATCCCATGGGTTTGTCATATATAAAATTATATACAAAAATGAACACTTATCTTCATAATTTGTGCGGTTTATAATTTATCGCTTAATTGCTAATTAAAAATTACGCTATTCACTTCACAATTACCCCGTTTTCCACGTAGGCATACGTATGTGATGTATTGAAGTAGAAAGGGGAGGAATGAATTAGCAAATCCTCTCAAGGAAGTAAATCCTTCTCAAAGACTGTCAAGGTCCTTTTATTGCATTCCATAGTCTTCGATTTAACTCAATGGATAGCAGTGCACAGAGAGCATCGTACTTCCAAAAGACGCATACATACGTTGCGAGCAATTAACGCTTTGGCTGAGCGAGACGTTCATATACGCCGATGGCACTTAAAATGTTAAAGACGTATGGTAGCTTTAACGTCAAAGTAGAGGATTACTAAATGAAATACTTTGTTATTGTAAAGAGAGGGGCAGAAGGAAAGTTATGATTGAATATTGGGTCGTAAATTTTGAAAATTTGAGAAGCCCTGGTATAGCCCAGTGCCGGCGACGACAACATTTCGAGAGAAAAGAGTCCACTTACAAATTTACGCTGGATGAAGTTGCGGGGAATGGGGGGTGTAGTGCCCAGTAGCAGTTACGATAAAAAAAGCTATAGTAGTCCGATTAATATTTTTTTACAATATTCATATCATGTTTAATATATAGTAAAATTTTCCATTTCCTTAAAAAAGAAAAATACTGCGAAATGTATTTTTATTTCTATACAAAAAAACCACTATGTCGAAATATAATAATAAAACTTTCGGACTTTGCTAAAATCTTTCTGCACCAAAAACGTCATAAGATTTTTTTCTAAATTTTCACGTTTGCTATCATAAGTAATATTATATATGTAATTTTTATTTTTCTAGCATTTAAAAAAATATTTCTACGCTTTTTCTTAACAAACTACATCATAAAATGCTAAGCAGATATTGCCCCCCTCTGTAGGAGGGATTAAGTGCATCTTTTATCCAACCATGAGTACTCACAAACACATTTACGCTAGTAAATAAAGAAGTGGAAAGTAGCCTATTCCTATGTTTGCGTAGATCAATTAAATTATGTGCATGGTTATACTTGTAAGTCCTGAAAAAGGAAAGTATTCCAAAGCGTTGCATTAATTGGCTTATGAAAAGTAGTTTGTATGTATATTTATGAATGTAATAATTCACGTTAGTTTCATCTTAAAGGCCTGTTTAAAAATTGTATGTGTGTAGCGTCTATACATTGCAATTTTCATAAATACAACCTGTATATTTGAATTACTGGTACATTTTGAAGAAAATAATTCATACATTATTGTCGGTATTTGTTATTTAAGTTTGAACGCGACAATTGCTCTGAAAAATATTTATTAAAATTATAATCAGATGTAATTAGAGCCTTTTTACAACTACAGGAAATTGACAACGAAAAAGTTACTTACCACTGTAATTCTTTCTACAAACGTAACATATAATATTGTTCAGATTTCGAAAACACCTAGTTTGCAAACTTAAGGTTCATTTGTTAAAAAAAGGCATTATACGTATATGACGAATTTCTTAAAGAAAAGTATAAAAATTTACCGAGTGAACTTAATATTAGGTTGGGAAAAAAGAAATCTATTCTTTCTTCAGATAACTGTTCTGATCTATATCTTGTTAAATATCGATTAAACAATGTCAGATTTATGATTATTGAAAAGGTGAAATCTTTTCCTAAAAATTCTTTTGCTGTTCTTTGTTTGGTGTAATTAGTTGTGAAGGGTGTTAAAATTGGATGTTAACAAAGAGAAAATTTGGTACATTTAACTGTTTTCCATTGATAAAGGTGAAAATGCATGCCGAGAGACCGGCTGATATTGCCAATGGTGTTTATGGTCCTGGTACTGTAATAGCTAATTACGTACGATTTTGTTATCGTCGATTTCGCTGAGGTAAGGTCGTTGTGTCGAAAATGTTGATGGAATCACATAAGTGTTCAAGGTTGACCCCCACGTTAGTAGACTTATCATCGCTCAAGATCTACAGTTCGTCCACAAAACAGTTTTAAACCATTTGCACAAAGCTGGATTCAGATAAAATCTTGATGTTTGGGTGCCACGCCACTTAACACAAAAACATGATGAATCGAATTTCCATCTGCGAAGCTTTGGCTAACGGAATTAAATCGATCCTTTCTTAAGTGGATGGTGGTTCGGGATAAGACATGGTCCACATATGGAAATAATGTGTGCGTAGTAAAAGCTAGGTAAAACAGTTGAATTGATGTTCAAGCCAGAAAGATTCTGCTGTGAAAGTTGTGGGACTGGGGACCAGGCACTCTGATGTTAAGAATTGAAACGCTTGAGGTTAGAGAGTGATCAGAAATGGCCAAAATTGGCCATCAGGAGATGTGTTGTGTTCCATAAGGACACCGCCAAGCCACACACGTCTATAATAGTTCGCCAGAAACTCTTTGAGATTGGTTGGGAAGCATCACCACTTAGTAAGGAGCTGGTACCAAGATATTATCGTTTTAAAACTTCCTAAGTAATAAGAAATTGACATCATTAGACGATTAAGAAAATTCATCACTAAAGAATTTTTCACAAATAGGGCACCAAAACTTCTATTAGAGACACATTATGATGCTACTTTTGAAATGGCAACAATTATTGAACAAATTGGAACATATTTTACCAAAATTGGTAATCCGAAACAAATTAAGTAATGTCATTAAACTCACGTAAACATAATGGATTTATTTTTCTCCAATCTAGCATAAAATCGTGGGATTAAAAAGAAATGTACTGCATTAACCCGGTAATTCAAGCTGATGGTTTGTCAAGTCTGCCGTCTATTTCCAATGCTCTTTTAAAGACCTTTTTGAGAGCGAGTAGTTCCTTATGAAGTTGACTCTAAGGTCATACTTTTTTTAAAGGGTCTTAGCTTGTAGCCGAATTTTAAATATATACTTTGGGGTACCTTCACTTCGGATATTTCATACTCTGTTTGTGAATTGCCGTTACAGCAGTGGTTCTCAAACTTTCACTACTGGCGACCTAATTTTCAATTATAATTTTTATCGCCACGACCACCCCTTCTAAAAATAATAATGTCTTGAATGAAATAATAATGCACTTTCTCTCTCGCTAAAGCTGCAATCCGATCATAAATATAAACCGTACACATTAACAAGATAAGTATTAAATTTTGTATATGGTACTTTAAAGTAATATATATATATAGTTCTCGTTTCACTATAAAATAGTATTTTTTTAGTTAGTTTTAAAACTATAATTTATTTTATAATTATTTTTAATATACACAATAAAAATCACAATTCCAGTGAATAATCTAACTAAGAGAAAATATACTTACCAACTTTCAATGACTTTTCAATTTTTCTTTGATAATTTGAGAGAAAATTGAATAAAACTTAAGAAAATGTTCCGATTGTGCGTGTCCTTAAAAAAGATATAAATCACAGATTTTTCCTTTACAATATAGGGCCGTTATTTTCCAGGTAAACTGTCATATTTTGTTTACGTTTTTGTAGTTTTGCTGTCGTTTGATGATCTTAAATTGGCATTTTGAACTTTTTCTTCCTTGTGTCTTTTAACCAAGGTGAAGTGCTACATTATAACTTCATAGTTTTCTTCATAGGGATCTTTAGGCAGCATTTGAAAATTTCAAGTCAACTCAAACGTTTCATGTCTATTTCTTTTCGCATATTTACTTTCACTGTCTTGATTAATATGCATTATTTCAGCAGGTTTTTAATTTGCATGATCAGATTTAACTTCCTTTAATAGGGATCACGTATGTCCCTTCTTTATATTCTGCTCATTCAAATTTATAAGCCATAATATGTCGCACAACACAGCAATCAAAAATCACAACATTGTCCATGGGGAAAATGTAGCATGTTCTAAAAAATAATTGTGTAAACCGTTTTTCATTATGCATTATATGTTTCAGAATACTCGTTAAATTAAATTTTGGCCAAATAATTTTTCAAAGTGCTCAATATGCTTTTTATATATCATAAAACTCATTCACATCGGAAAAAACAACAGAAAAATATTATTTTTAACTTTCCTAAAAGAAAAGTAGACGGAGTGAAACATACCGGTAATATTGAAGGCCAAATATAATATTACGAATTTTGTGTAAAAAGTGTAAATAATTTGTATTTGAATGTTTAATGCATTTATATTACTCTATATTTTTTTATTTCATGTACTATTCGCAAGCAATGCCGCCCCTTACTTTACAATGGCGATACAATGAGAAATTGGCGAAATATTGGCGGTAGATCTAAGTTGGCATCAGTTTTGGCGACCAAGTTGGTGGCCAATTTGGTGACTTCGACGACCATTTTGACGTCATTGGTGACCATGTTGGTG
Source organism: Trichonephila clavipes (assembly GCA_019973935.1). NCBI lineage: Eukaryota > Metazoa > Arthropoda > Arachnida > Araneae > Nephilidae > Trichonephila > Trichonephila clavipes. The sequence goes on along the minus strand of BMAU01018702.1, from coordinate 960,290 downwards.
TGTTCGGAATCCTATGGAATCTTCTAGAAAGAAATAGATCTTTCCACCATCATATGACGACTCAATGACACGAGTGGTTATATTTCTGGAAGTTTCCGTCGAGTTTATAAATATTAGGTCCCGCTGCAACCAGTCAGTCTTGATTAAACCAGCGTGTAGTGAAGATTCTTTGACTAGCAGTTAGCTCGGCTGTGCTTTGAAATAATCTTTACTTACATGTATTTTTAAACACTGATTATTGTGTTTGATTGCTGTTGAAGGTGTGAAGACCTTCGGATACATACCCTGCGAATATCGCCATTGAATTCTGTATTTAAATTATTGGATCTTTGATAATAAATTCACATCGCTCTTAAAGAACTGTTCATTTTCTTTGTGATTGGTTTTGCATAAAATCCAAGAACCCGGATCTACGTAATAGTTTGGTGTCAGAGGTGGGGTGTTATGCCAATAACAAGAGCTATGGAAGAGTAGCTGAAGGCTCTGTTGGAAGGCATCAATGCGTTGAAAGCGGTCAAGAAGGGACCAAGATAGGTCTAGATGATACAAAGAGCAAGTTGAAGAAAGAATTGAAGAAGTGGGTAGAAATTTTAGCCAGTGAGTTGAAGATCTTGAAAAGAAGCTTCTAGTTTGCGGAAAGACAACGAACGAAAACAAGTTTGTACCTGCTTCTTCAGTACCTGTGCCTGCCTGACCAGTATCAGTGAAACTGCCCACCTATGACGGAAAAACCAGCTGGCAGGTATACAAGACTCAATTTTCAATAGTATCTGAGGCTAAAAGAGGGACTGAAGGGGTAAAAGCATGTCAACTAGCAGCATCCCTTAGAGGAGAACTTGCTGAAGTACTGCAGACTCTTCCTGACACAGAGCGACTGGATTTGAACTCCCTATGTAATGCTCTGAACTTCGGTTCGGCCAGAAATACTACAAGGACTACACACGTCTGCAAATGAAAACAAGACTCAAGAAAACTGGAAAAAGCTTGCAGGAGTATGCCTACGAAGTAGAAAGGCCCGCCAACTTGGCTGTCTCCGACCACTTAGCAACTGTACGAGAAGTAATCTCTTTTCAGTAGGTCGTGGACGTCCTGAAGGAGGAGGAAATGCAGAAGGCTGAAAGAATGGCAGATGTCCAAGATCTTAAATCTGCCCTGTTACATGTCCTGAAATGGGAGGCTGCCAATGAAGTTATTTGCAGAGATCGCCATTCCTTCGGATGAGCTAAAGTGAATGCAGATGCGCCCTGTGAATTTCCATGGGTAGAGGAGATTGAGAAACTGTGAGAGGAAATTCAAAATTTAATGGCTCAATTTCAGAACCTGAGCAGACGTAGAATCACGTGTTGGGGTGCGGTGGAGAAGGACATCTGAAAAGTAGCTGCCCTTGAATAAATAAAGAAGATTACAATATCAATTGCGGGGAGTGTGGTAGAACCGGGCATGTAAGAAGTATCTCTTTTGAGAAAACCAAGAAGATCCTTGTCGTACAAGTGTAATCGAGTCAAAGAAAGTGTGTAGCTATCGAAAAAGATCAGCCGATAGGAATGAAGACGTCGATTTGAGAAATTCTAGCTTGGAAAACAGTACATACTGCTCGAGAAAATTTGGCTTAATAGAGCCTATATTCCACCAAGTTACAACATCATCAACAACGTCATTGAAACCGTGGAGTAATGAGAGCTTCCGAAAAGATCAACTGGCTGATCCTGAAATAAAACCAATCATCGAATTCAAAGAGTTATCTAACGAAAAAGATCAGCTGGCAAGACATCGCCCCTTTCTATCCTATCACGATGCGTTACTGGACTCTTTGGGACTCTCTCCATCTGAGAAATAGTGTTTTACATCGCAAATGTGAGTCTGACGACAGAAAAATATACGGGTGGCAATTTATACTCCCAAAGACTAGAGCTTCATCAGTCCTACAGGAACTCCATGGAAGTCCAACTGGAGGTCATTTTGGTGTTATGAAGACAATACATAAAGTTCGTGAGCGCTTCTACTGCAGCAATGTGTGGAGAGCCGTGGAAAAGTGTTGTCGCATATGTGATCCCTGTGCTGCACGCAAAGGTCCCAGAAAACGCACTAAAGGAAGACTACAGCTGTATAATGTGGAAGCGCCTTTCGACCGAATAGCGTTTAACATCCTAGACCCACTTCCATGATCCTCAGATGACAACAAGAACATCCTAGTGGTGATGGACTACTTCACTAAGTGGCCCAAAGACTATCCTATTTCCGACCAAGAGGTCTCCACTGTTGCAGAGGTTCTAGTTCAACACTGGATCTCACGATTCGGGGTCCCTCTACAACTGCACTCCGATCAAGGGAGGAACTCGATTCTGCAGTTTGCAAGAGAGTGCGGAAACAGCTTTACATCCTCAGTCTGATGGCATATTGGAGAGGTTCAATCAGACCATACTGAACAGCCCTTCTCTCCTGGTATCCAGTAATAAAAAGGAATGGGACAAGAATTTGCCCTTTTTCCTACTTGCTTACATGAATGCTGTTCACGAGACCACCGGCTGTTCCCCATCCCAGATGCTCTTCGGATGTGATCTTCGTCTGCTGGCGGATCTTCTGTTAAGCCAACCAACAAATTCTCCCTTGGCGCCTGAGTGGTATATCGTGAAACTCCAGGAATGGATGGAGGAGGAAATACATAATCTGGATAGAGAAATAATTGGCATGGCTTCCGAGAAAATGAGACTCGATACGACGCAAGAGCAACCGGCACGACTTCCACGAAGGTGGAAAAGTGTGGTTATGGAATCCGAAACGTCGCAAAGGACTTTCTCCGAAGCTGCAGACGAACTGGGAAGGTTCTTACACAGTCCTAAAAAGACTGAATGACGTTGTGGGGCGGATACAGAAATCACCACACTCAAAACCGAAAGTAATACATTATAATAGGCTAGCCCCATATTTTGGACAAGATTAATAAGATCTTTAAGTTCAGACCATGGTCATTAATTATTTTGTAAATAATGTAAAATATTCTTTTTTTTTCTTATTCCTTTGTTTATTTTAGTATTGTATTCATGTATTTTAAATTTATTTGCTTTGTATATGCTGTTGAGTATATTTGTAACTTAATACGTGATTGTTATATGAGTAGTTTGTCTGAAATAAATTACTCTTACTCTGGTATTGTACTACCCGGGACGTGCAGTCTTTGAGGAGGGGGCAGTGTTAAAAATTTTGTGTAAATAGTGTAAATAATTTGTATTTCGATGTGTAATGCATTCATATTACTCTAGGTTATATTTATTTTAAAATGGTACTATTCACAAGAATATGCCGTCCCTTACGCTATAGCGGCGATTCAATGACAACTTGGTGAAATCCTGGCGATAGAGCCAAGTTGGCTTCATTTTTGGCGACCAAGTTGGTGGCTAATTTGGTAACTAAGGCTAACATTTTGTCATCATTGCCAACTATGTTGGCGAGTTGGGGAACCTCTGGATTCTTTTAGAAATTAGTAGATTCCTATACTAATTCACGCTCTGTGACACGCGCAATTGTTTCTGGAAGTTTTCGCCGGGTATATAAACAGAGGAGTCCCAGCAACAGCCAGTTATTCTTGATTCAACCAGTGATTAGAGAGTATTTGTTTTGAAAATCGATTAGATCGGCTGTGCTTGTGAATAATCTTTTACATACGTGTATTTTTAAACACTGATTATTGAGTTTGATTTTTGTTGAAGGTGTGAAGACCTTCGGGAATTTACCTTGTGAGTATTGCCGCTGAATCCTGTATTTAAAGGATTGGATTTTTGATAATAACTCATATGAACGCTTTGATAAGAAATGTTCATTTTCTTTTTGATTGTTTTTGCAAAAAATCCTAGAACCCGGATCTACATAACAATATGATAATCAAAAGTAGTATTTTAGTGATTAAATGAAACGTAATGAAACTCACCGTGTGTGTGGGATTGCAGTAAAACAAACAAAATGTATTTTTTTATTTGGTTTTAAGGTCAAAGATGGCTAATGAGCGTTTGAAGTGGAATCTTTTATTTCTGATGATCCTCAGATGACAAAAATAAATTATATCAGTGTAAATGTGTGTATTTTTTATTATGTCAGAAAGTATTTTGTTTTACTTCATTCAAAAAAAAATATTTTTAACCTTTTATTTTCAATATGCTCACGCGTCCCTCGCAGAATTACCGCGCATCCCCAGGGGGCAAGCCCCACAGTTTGAAAAACACTGCGTTACAGTTATGAATACATGAGCTAGGTTTAAAATATTTCTTACACTATGGGGTATCATTCTATAGAATTTCTTCTTTCATTGTAAATTGGACAAGTAACCAACAATTAATGCGAAACAGCCCACTTAATTACATGTGGAAACGTGGTTTTTTATTTATTTCAATGTGGAACCATCTACATCTTTTTATCTGCATCAAACATATTGATTATTTTAAACATGTTGAATTCCAAGAGGAATTATCAACTAGTACTCGGAGAATAGTAACCATTCCGACTTAATTAGATATAGCTGGCACTTCAAGTAATAAATGACATTATCGATCAAGCCTTGATTATTTACACAGATGGTAGTTGTTCGGACACGGGCAAAACAGGGAGAGGTATTTTTAGTAACACTCCTGGGAATGATGTTGAAATCATGATCAGGAATGGAATTCTGACCACTATTCCGTGTTTAAATCGGAACTCGTTGCATTTAGTGGTGCTCTCGATCATGCTCTCAACTCTTATACAGACCGTATCTGGATCCTGACAGACAGCAGAAGATTCATCCAATATTAGAAGAATTGGCCAAAAATTATATTAGATTATATTTTTGAAATATAAATTTTGGACACCTGTGCTAACGACCCTCCTTTCCTAACTACCACACTAGCATGATGACGTTTGAGCTCTCGACAAATTTTATGTGCATCGCTCCCCTACACGGAAGTGCGGGTCTTCAGCAGTACTAGATTCGAACTCATCATACTCGAGCCACAATGACCACAAACCTAACATGATCACCATGTCACAATTATAAAACTCTACTCTGTTCACAAAATATCTCACAATATATCAAAAAACATATTAGCTCCCTATATGTATACAATGTGTACATAATGAGCTAATTTGTTATCAGTACACTGCGCGTAAAACATCTTTTAGATTCGGTTTTGAAACATTGCAAATAAGGTTTTAGAATCCGATAGTTTTCAATCAAAGAAGATGAGTAATTGAAAAGAATAGCTTATTCCTTACAAAAGAGAAATTACAGTAATTTTTAAAAAAGCAAAAATGTAAGTACTACTATTGTAGAAAATCTTTTATAGAAAAATATGAGTACCAGGATTTAAAGAGATAGAACACGAGATATTTAGAAATGCCGAAAAAAAAAGCAGAAGAAAAAGAAAAATAATAAGTGTCAAAAACTATAAAAAAATTCAATCCAAACAAAATAAATCACTATCACGATGTAAAAAGATTAGCGGTGAAATGTTATAAAAATTTGATTATGTCTTTACGTGTTTTTTTATATATATGTGGGATTTGAATGTAATGAATATAATTCGAATATAATTTTCAGTATATCCAAAAGTTCTAAGTTTTGTTTTTGAATTTTGCTGACCGAGGAACATTTAAAAATGCATTAATTAAAAATATAATTGAAGTAAAACTGCAATTTGCTGGTATTGAAAAATTATGATTTCCGATAGATTTACTATCGTAGCCATGTAAAGTTATATTTTAAACATCTGCAATAAAACATACATCTGTCAAATTATTTAACCTGTCAGTAAAATATTTTCATTTTACTCCCATGCTTATCATATTTCCTAATGGCTAAAACAAGCAAAATCTCAATGAAGAATAACGATTTATTTAAAAAAAAAGATTATTATAGAAAGAAAACAAAGTGCACAAATTTAGCAATATTTTTAGTCCACATAAAAATTGAAAGTAGAGCCCTAATATTCTTTTAATAAGATATTTAGTAAACACCAAAAATATTTGACATATCTTTTATGAATACATAACAGAAGACTAAAACTGCAATCTAGATAACGGAAAGCATAGAAATGCTTGTTTGTGAAAATATCTATTTAAAATCGTCTGGAATTAATATGGATACTGCCATAGAGATATAAATCAGTAAAAAATTCATTATAATATACTATAATATTAATATCAAATACTATTCATAATAAATGATGATAAAATAAAATTATAACACAGGATAAAATTTAAAAAAATGTAATAATAAAAAAATAATGGAATTAACCACATAAAAATTTAAAGGTGTTAGTAAACATATTGTAATGTTATCGCCCAACTTTACAATTGTCAAAACAACTCTTTGTACATAGTCTACCGGTATTAAATTAGAACAATAATTTCAATGTTCAAAATCTAAAAACATTAAGTTGTGTCCTTTCCTCTCCAACCTGAATTATTAAAAAATTAGTCATTTATATAAGGATGGTTTCTACTATACCTATTTTGCTTTTCTGCTTTTGTAATTTCATGGAAGAATACTTGATACTAATAGCCGACAAGTACAATTGAACATGAATATATATTAAGATAATTTTCTAGTTACCAGTCTTTCACTTGTTTCCCCATTGAAATAATTGAAGGACTGCTTTACGAATTTGTTTTCAACGTAACATTATCTCAAAAGAATAAAATTTACTCATCTTTCTTTAATCAGTTGAAAAAAAAAAAGATTTATGTCAACAAGTACATTTTTTCAGACTAATGCAGTAGAAATAAAAAAACACACCAAAACCTTGGTCTTCCTGAAAAAATGTAATATCTATAAAATAATTACTTGATTTATTATTATGTTGCTTCCTGTATGTCCAACTTAATAGATTTATTGCATGTTTCCGGTCATGTACAACAGTGTTTCACAAACTGTGGGGCGTGCCTAACTGGGGCGTGCCTCCCTGGGGCGCGCGATAACCCTACGAGGGGGGCGAGCATATCGAAAATAAAAGATTTAAAAATAATTAATTTACTGGAATGAATTAAAACAAAATACTTTCAGACATAATAAAAAATGCACTTTTAATCTGATATAATTTATAGGATCGCGATATTAAGTCAACAAAAATAAAAACTTCTCCAATACCTAATTAGCTATCTTTGATCCTATAATCCAATAAAAAAACTTTTCTTTGATTTGCTGTAATCCCATGATGAGAGATTTTTTTATTGAGCTTTCTGTTTAAACCTAACATACAACTCTTTCAGAGAAAAAACAGATACCAGACGCAGAATTGAAAAAATTTAGGAACATAAAAAATTTATCACTGTCACTATTTTTGAAAAATACTGCACATTATAACTGTAATCTGCTTAACCTTCTAAGTTATTGGTAAAGTTAGTTATGACCCCATTCTTATGTGTTTGTTTCTCATTTAGTGAAGTTGTAAGTAAAGTATTTCTCTGTTAAACTTTTTTCCACGCAAAAGAGTTTTATGATATTTGGAAAACCATGGAGAGCACTTTGAAGAATTACTTGGTCAAAACTTATTTTTACCTGCATTCTATACATATAAAGCATAACGCGAAAAACGTTTTACTCAATTTCATATAATCATAATGAATACACTTTTTACCTGGAAGTGGTCGCGCGGGACGCACAGATCAAGAAATCATTAATTCTGGAAAAACTGTTTTTTTGTTACCAAAGAAAAATTGAAAAGTACTTGAAAGTAGGTAATTAAACTTTCGTTTAATTAAATCATTCACTGGAATCACGATTTGTATCGTGAACAATAAAATAATTATAAAAAAAAAGGATTAGCGTGCCTCAATAACCCCGCTTGACCGTATGCAGTGCGCGCCCATTTGCTGAGAAAAAAAAGTTGATTGATTGATTGATGGAATATTAACAACGCACTGTTCAGCTACATGAGGGATTTTGGCGAAGGACCACTAAAACATGTTGAAGTCTTTTCGCTTTAAATATTAAAAAAAAATACAGTTTTTCTTCATCGGAAATTTTTATTTTTGTTCATTATTTAACGGCAAATATAAATGCTAATTTTGTGAGCCTTAAAATTGCCATTCGCTTAAAACTAACTATAATTTGAGCAACCATTTAAAAAAAATCATTTTTTACATTTTTGTAAACATTGTCGCGCACTTGGCTTTACTCTCCTTACAATTCAGCGATTACATCAATAATGTTTTTTTTTCTTATAAATGAACTCGTGTAAAGAGCGGGCACTTCAGCCGGTATAGTTTTAACGAATCAGTGCTGTACAGAGTATATTTTTTATAACTAATTAATTAATTCTAAATTAAGAACAAGTTTACTAAGTATTAACGACTTCCATGGGCTTGTCTTGCAAAGCAAAGTTTTTATAAGGAATGCTTAGGATTAAAAATTGACCATCTGAGTTTTTTTTTCTATATTTATATAGCAGATATCTATATTACGTCTTCTAAGCAGTCACCGTATTTTTCAATATGTTCAATTTAAAAATTAGAGAAAGGAAAAATAACATAATAACTATCCTATTATTTTATTTAATTATTGCTTAAAAGTAGTATACAAAAATTTAATACTTATGTTATAATTTTTCTGGTTTATAATTAAGATCGCCTATTGTAGATTTAGCATCAAAGTGCATTATTATTGTATTTAGTACATTATTAATATATAAGGGGGGCGCGATAAAAATTGTGATCGAAAAGGAGGTATCGAAAGTTTGAGAAGAACTGATGTACAACATACCTGCATGCAGAAGTTTTTATACCAAAGCTATATTAATTTTTGGTACTTACATATTATAGCAACTGTTTTAACGAGATCATATGAAATGAAGCACGTGGTCGTGTCCGTCAGAAAATCAGGGTTGCCAACTTGGCAAATTATTTTGAATGTTGGCGTGGTTGCGATAGTATGTAAGTATGCACATTTAATCTTCCTTCCTTTACTTCGTTGAGGACCAGTTGATTTTCGCTGTTAAGCCTAATTCTATTTAAAATCTCTTATAAGATCATTTCTGTAATAAAATGCGTCACAATTTATAGTTTAAAATAATTTCAAATCCAGATATCCCCGATATGATAGGGGACTCAGAAAGGGGAAAATGCAATCACACATATGATATCGTGTTCCCTAAAGTAATCATACATACGTAATGATGGGTCTGAACATATACTTAAATAAAGGAGCAAAATAGACTTCATCGGGTTAATTATCAAGAATTTGATATCTATCTTATTCATTTTCATCCAAGTAAACAAAACACTATGGTCACACTAAAGGTGTGTTATAAACCAGAATATTAATATGTTGAGAATTAAAACTTACTTTCACTGAGCTTGTGTATTTGTTATTATAAAACAATACCAGAGATTAATAAGATTTTTTATCAATATCACATTAGTTTTCAATCAAAGCAATGTATTACGGTCATGAATGTATAGCCTTTGTGCAGTGACTTAACGTACACCTCCGTATTGCAGGTGTCCCTATGCCTGGCAGCCGCCAAGTACCTGCTCTTTGTAAAATCCAACTTGACTGGTCAAAACCTGTCTTTGCAGGGGTTCAAATGTTATCTGTTACACCATTTTCTTTCTGTACTATGTTATAAGATAAATCTGTACTTACATATTATGGAAACAACGTTCAAGGTAACTCGCTATGTCGGCAATAGCAATTTCACATGCGTTGTGTGTGCCGAATGGGAATCTCCTGTGTTTCCTGCAATATAAAGTTACCAAAATGCTATGATAATATGTATTTACTTATTTAAACAATATAGATGGATTATTAATAAGACAAAATTTCCAATAAATATTAGTAGTTAAGTAGATTTCATTTTTATACTTAATGTCTAATACCAAAAAAAATCATTCTTGAAATATATTATGTTGAATTTTACTAAGTAATTGAACTCATTTTGTACTGTTAATTTTGATTCTTTCAATATTCGAAAATGAGAGTAAAAGGAATCGTGAAATAAGTGCTTTGGAATTGTTGAAACTCTTCAATAATTTCTGTTTGGGAATTTTTAATATATTTTCCATAATTTAACAAATAATCTAAATTTCCAGTAACTACATTCTAGGCAACTTCTACTAACAGTGGTAAATGATAAAAAATTAGCACCATGTTGTGCCAATTAGCAGAACCATATTGCATACTGAAACATGTTAATGCTATAATTAATACAAGCACATTTTAGTGTAAAACAATAGTTTTATTTATGTAACATAATGGACAATATTTGACCACCTTTCAAAGCAGAATTTAAAATGGTGGTTTAGTAGTTGTCATGACACCGATAAAGCTTTTCACTTTTGAGTTTGAGTGTAGAATAGGGGGCACTTTGGATTCAGTGACTGGAATCGATCACCGAACAACTTAATTTAAATACATTACTGATAAATGAGTAAATATTTTGTTTTATCTCTCAATAATATTTCTTTATTTTCATTATGAAATTCCACTTAGTAATTACTCTTAACTCCTATCGCTAAGATATTTTTGCTTGGCGCCTAATTTCGGTTACTAAAAAATTAACTTCACCTAGGACTCCCCCCCGCATATTCTACACTGAAACTAAGGGTGGGTTTAATAATAATGTTGCTTACAAATGAAATTAGTTTTAACTTGACTAAATCAAATAATATGACTTATAAATCAAGTGAAATGCGTTTTAAGTAATCCACCAAAATATTGGAAACTTTTACCATATCGCGAAATTGGCAGTCAATTATACAGAGTGTAAATAATAATTCCAGCAACATATTACACGAACCTAATACTAAAAACAAATCATGTACTTTTAATTTTACACAAATAAGAGAAAACCAATGAAGTAAAGTAACAACAAATAACTGTGTACTCATTTTAAGATGTATTTCATCCGTGTGTAGCCTGGCAGATACGAAATATAGTTCGATTGATTGATTGATTGATTGAATATTAACGTCGCACTGTTCAGCTACACGAGGGCTTTTGGCGACGGACCACGTAATTTTGAACCATGGTCAAGTGACGTGGACGACACCTGAGCTGGCACCCCCCTCTCCTAACTACCACACCACACCAACGGGAGGACGTTTCAGCTCTCGACAGATTTAACGTGCATCGCGAAATATAGTTCGAAAGATTTAAAAAATTAAATTGGTTCTTGAACCCCAATTTTCAAAATATGTAGCCGGTATATTAAAATAATTTTTGTGATCCTGAATATCATTTTAAATTTTCCGCGAGCATTAATTAACATTTTTTGAGGACATGTAAGAAAATTGAAATAAGGCATGCGGTCAAATCGGATACAAAAATACTCATTTCAAAATGATTATGTGTCTAAATACTCAATTTTGTGTATTTCTTTTTTCTCCGTGCACGCCGAAAAATATTCCCTCTCATTCATTGAAGACAATTTCCGCAAAATCTTTTCTTAGCGGATTTCTAATCAACAAAAAAGGAACATGCATACTAAATTTCATTACGATAAGTGCAGGATCGATAAATAATTTTTTTTATAAATTAACTAGAAATTCCTCCTCAAACAATAGGAGTATTCTTAACAAATATATATTTGAAAACAAATGCCAAATGTCCAGTCTGAAAATCTGAAAGTTCAAAAACGGTAATATTTATTTGTAACACATCCTGAAAACTCTGGCAACGACCTTTCAGGTCGATTTTCAAAACAATTTTGTAGCTAATCACTACTTCATGAAAGAAATGCATCCACAAATTTTCTAGCATGAAGGTCTAATAGAATTTATAAGGGCATCTAAATGCTAACACTTTAAAGCAGAGGAGAACTAAATATTCCATAAAAAGCATTGTGTTTCAATACGCCAAAATTCTTTGTAATCGAGTTTGCTTATCGATAAATGAATTTGTTATTTAAATTTGTAAATAATTTTGAATTTGAAAAGATTGACTAGGATCATTTTTCACAGTTTGCTGAGGTACTCATGTATAAACATGACATTTTATATATTGATTTCGAACTTATGCGACTCTACATCATTCATTCAATAACTGTAAAATTTTGCAGTGATCTGTGCTGGTGTTTCGAGGCAGTCATAACCATATTTCACACCAAAACATTTTCATAAATTAATTTTTTAATTTTTTTCATAATTTTTTTTAATTACGGAAGAAATATGAGTTTATACGTAAAGTCGCCAATTGTGCACTGATGGAAAACTGTAACCATCCATGTTTGGAAACCATATAGCATTTGACGTTATATTTTGCGTATGCAACATTTAAGAAAGGATTTTGTTGAAATTGACTTCAATGATAAAAAAAAAATGTTCGAGAAGTTGAATTCAATCATTCTCAAACCCTAAATTTGTCAAGCGCATGTGCAACGGCTATATATTGTAATTTTCATAAATATAACTTATTCTTTAATTACAGATGAATGTTTGAAAAATATAATTCATGCAAAACTGTCAATATGTATCATTTAATGTTTATTGTGATAGTTGCTTTCGGAAATATTTATTGATCAATGGTGATTAAATTATTTCTCCAAATTCAGAAGTATTACTACCATTAAGTTACTTACCACCTTAATTTCTACAACAAACGTAGTATATATTGTTCTGATATCAAAAACAGCTATACTTTTAATTGGTTATTCTTTTCATTAGTTATAAAAGGCATTATACAAGTATGCCGAATTGCATAAAAAAGAGTATAAACATTTACCAAATGAACATAACATAATTTAACTAATTAGTGTATTTGTATTAATTTAGCGAAAAAGGAATTCATTCATTTTGCGGTAGCTGGCTCTACTGATCGATTTCTTGTAAAGTATCGATTAAGCAATATCAGATTGATAATCTTTGGAACGGAAACAATTTGTATTAAAAAATCTTTTGCTGTTATTTGCTTATTCAAATTAATTGTGAAAAAGGTGTGAAAGGCTTTAGAACTGGATGTTAACAAAGGGAAAATTCAGTGTATTTAACAGTTTTCGTTTGATAAAAAAGAAAATGCATATTAAGTGGTAGATATTGTGAATGTCATTTATATTCCCGGTACTGTGGCAGCGTCAAAAATGTCCATTAAGTAGGCAAAATTATTGAAATTGATCACAGCATTTTAGTATTCGTAGTATCGTTCAAGTTCCAAAGTTTGAGTACAAAACAGTTTTAAACCATTGGCACAGAACGGATAAGAAACAGATTGCTTATGCCAGGAAACATTGAGTGGTCAAAGCGTGATCAAGCAGCTCAAATGGAGGCCAAAACCAGGAACACTAGGAAGGAATTATTAATTTGAGTTGCTTCTATATGGCTAGGCACTCAATCCAGATTTCTACTGTCAATAAAAAAACGCTTAAAACTAGCTAGAGGTCCGAAATGGCCATAATTAGCCAACTGGATAGGTATTGTATTCAATCAAAGCAACGACAAACTGCACAAGTCCATATTGAACACCAGAACATTTTTGCGCTTGGTTCGGAAGTTTGGATGCATCACCATATAGTACGAATCTATCACCAAGATATTACAATATGAATAATTCTTTACTATTAAGAAAATTGCATAAAGAGAAGAGTCTGAAAATCCATATTACTACAGCTTTTCAGCAAGAGGAACCAACACTGATACAAGATAGGTTTATAAACAGATTGGTGCATATCTGACTAAAATTTGTAATCCGAAATATTTTAAGCAAAGTCACGAAGTTAACGCAAACATAACGGTGGGATTTATTAGGTGGGAAAGAAATATACAGCATTTTAACTCGGCTCTGCTTGCTGAGGGTATGTCATACCTACCGACTAACCTTTTTCAATGCTCCATCTAAACCGTTTTTGGTAAGCGGATGTAGCTGACTTGAAGGTCATATTTTTTGAGAGGTCTTAGCCTGTAAGTAAAATCTAAATATATATTTTTTTGGCTACCGTAGCTTCGGGTATGTCCTACCCTACGTGTAAATTGCAATTATATTTCTGAAGACACGAGCATGTCTTAAAATCTTTCTTTTGCTGTAGCTTATCATTTTAGTTATGATAGAGGAATACGACATTTAGGTTTATTTAATAGATACAATACTTAATAAGTAATATTATATTAATTTTGGATGAAGAAAGTTTGTTGGTGGTGTTAATGTGATCGAATCAAATGTTGAAAAAAACAAAAGCAAGTATGATTTCTCTACTGAAATCGATCCAGATTTGGAAAAGGAAGACACCGTTTAAAATAAATCGTGTTAATATCTAGGATAAATGAATTACATATTGATATATCTGTGGCTGTGCTTCTGGTATATGCCTTACCATTGTGAATTGATCGTAATATATTATACATCCCACCGAAAAGTGCGTGTAAGCGGCATTCCATTTTTTTCGTTTTACTGATGTTTTTGAGAAGGGTATGGTTAAAATGTACCCCTGGTAATCAAAGGAAATATTGTAAAAACAACTGAATGGAAGGTCCAAATTTTCTCCTTAATGTGAAGACTTTATGAAGAATGAATCACTATAGCCTAGTGCAGGAGACAGCAAAATCTGGAGAGATAAAGTTTCACTTGCGTAGATACACTGAATGAAAAAAGGGAGAGGACATTATTATTTACGATGAAAAAATTTATATTGTAACGTCGTGAGTAGCTAACCATCAACAAATTGTCACAGAACAAATTGGGATTAAAAAGTTTGTCTATTTGCTCAATAAATGGTTATTTAAGCAATAAATTACAGTTTATACGCCAAACTGTTGCAGTCCATCTATATTACTCCAATTCTCTAACGCCACTTGCGTTCATCGTCTCTCCGTTCTTTCCTCTCCAATCTCGGTCTAATTTTCCTTAGCGCTCTCCTGAAGTTCTCTCCATCTAGGGCTCTCCTCATCTCTAGCTCTCTCCATTCATGCCTCTTCTCCCATCTCATGAAAAAAAAAACCGTTTTAAACACAAGGTGCGGGTCCACAACACAACCCTCACCCTTCTTATTGGCTGGCCACAAAAGTCTATCTTGACCTCCGAAGACCTATTTGTGCATAACACACAAAAACACACTCAGGCTGTCTGGACCAAGACGACATAATTCCCTGCCCAACTTCTGGACACACTTGTCCCTCACACTTACTTACTTACTTACTCCAGAGAATCGAGCTCACCCAAAGGGTTTAGAGCTGCATCCGACCCTCCGAGAAGTATTTTATTATCAAATTAAACGAAAAACATGTACAAAACAGTCCCTTCCCCAAAATTCTTAAGAATTGGGGGAATACAGAAAAAAACGCTTAACAATTACAAATTACAATGCAAATACATAAAAAAAAACACTTAAGAAACACAGACAAGAATGGCGCCAACACTTCCTGTTGTCGTTAGATTTTTTTTTTTTTTGAAAAAGCACAGAAAAGATGATTTTTTTTTTTACATTTCCTCCTCCAATTATATTTTTAAGACACTAAAAAGAGAAAGAGGGGAGAAAGGGGGGAAACAGATAAGTTATTGAATTTTATTAAAGAAACCATTTTTGCTAAAAGAGAGAAAAAAAAACAAACAATAAATTAATCATAAAAATAAACCCAGAATGATGACTAAGGGTTAAAACAGGAAGCTGCAAAAAATTATGGGAGGGGAACAAAAAAGATTTAAAGTTATAGCAAGAACCGAAGAGGGAAAAGGGAAAGTTAAGCCAAATTATCACATATGGATTTGGAAATAGCAAAGCAGGAAATTAATTTATTGTGAATTGCACGATTATTAATAATAGAGTTGACCCAAGGATAGAGAGCGTTCGGGCTGGGGTTAACAAAATGGTGATCAGGGAAGTGAAGGGGCAGTGGAATACGTAATGGTCGGCGTCTCCAGGCGACCCACACTGGCAATTTGGAGAGGGAAGGATATTGAACCTGTGCAAGTAAGCGGGGAAAATGATTAGTTAGAAAATGGACCAGATATTTAGAAATAAGAAGAATGTTTAATTTAGGATTATTGAAAAAGCGCTTGACCCTTAGTCCAGTATTGCAATCATTCCAAGAGGAGGTCCAAGACTCTAGGATAAATTTATTTAAGGAACTGGAGAGGAAGGAGCGAGGAGCGGGAACCGAAAACACTTCGCCATCATATACAGCCTGTTTTGCATAAAAATCGGCGTAATCATTATAAAGGTTATTGTTATGAGCTTTGCCCCAGTAAAGATTGTAGTAGCTTCTGAATTGAAACAATTTGAATTTAATGGAATTGAGATAACTGGATTTATTTGTAAGATTATTAAGAAAGAGAATAGAGGAGAGACTGTCAGTATAAATATGAATTTTAGTATTATGATGAACTGCCCAACAGACAGAGGGACCGATGGCAGAGAACTCTGCCTGAAAGACCGAGTTAAAATCCTGAATTTTAAAGAGATATGTTTTAAAGGGAGACCCCCGAAAAAAAATACACACGGCGAAATCAACATTGGAATCGATTTTGGATCCGTCAGTATACACTTCCCACTCAGATGGGCCCTCGAAATTATTAATGGGAAAGGAAAGAAAATCGGGAAGGATCTGATGAAGAGAAATAAAAGAGTCCAATTTCGTAGCTGGGATAAGGCCTGGAAGGAGATCGTTCCTGTTGTTCCAAAGTTGGAATTTAAAGTAGAGAGAGCGAATAACAATATGAATGGGGGGAATGCCTGATAGGATATTAAGAGCGTCAGTAGGGGAGGTTTTATAGGCTTTAGTGCTTTTAATAAGTAAATCCTCTGAATAGATTTAAGCTTTTTGACCTGGATAGAGGTCAGGGATCCACCCCACACTCCTGCTCCGTAGGAGATGATTGGTTGAACAACCGAAGTATACCAAAGTTTCATTAGAGAAATATGCTGGTGATTGAAATTTTTGGAAACACGATAAAAGTTGGAAGAAATCCAGAGAATCTTATCCTTGATAGAATTTATATGGGGAGTCCAAGATAAGCGATTGTCAATGTTGACACCCAAGTATTTGTATGACTTAGAGATATGGATGGAATTGGAACCAATTTTAAAAATGGGATTCCTCCTGAAGGTCGTGCTCCCTCGAAAACCACGGCCTTGAATAAAGGGACACATCTGAAAACAACTGAAACGGTTTTAGCAGTTGCTATTGACAAATTGAGCTCGGAAAGCTTAGAATTTACTAAACTAAGGATTTTATTAGTATTATCTTCAAGTTCCTTACGTGAAAGGCCAAAAGAGACAATTGCGAGATCGTCCGCAAAGGCTTGGAGAAGAAACAGTTCAGAGTTAAGAGAAAGGATAGGATTAAAATAAATATTCCAAAGAGTTGGTGAAAGAACGGACCCTTGTGGGCAGCTTTTAAAAATTTGTTTTTTAATGGTAAAATTATTATCAGTCCAGATAATTACCCTGTTAGTGAGGTAAGAGTGAATGAATTTCTGAAAGTGAAGAGGAATACGGTATGAATGAAAAAATATGGAAGAGAGTCGACCAATCAACGTTGTCAAAAGCAGATTTGATATCAATAAACGTAGAAGCAGTATGTTTATTCACCCTGGTATTTTTAATGTGATGCACACTAATTTGTCCACGGCCTCAATGCAGCTGCGGTTTTCCCTAAAGCCGAACTGAGATCTATGGGGAATATTATTCTTAGAAATACAACGGAGAAACCTATTAAGAAAAATTCTTTCTAAAATTTTGCCAAGGGTGGAGAGCAAACAAATTGGTCGATAGGAGAGAGTAGACGATGGGTCACGCCCGGGCTTTAGTAAAAATTTAATTTTTGTGTTCTTAAAAATGGAAGGGAAGTGATTAAATTGGATGCAGAGGTTAAAGAACCGAAAAAGCAAGTTGGGGATGGAGTTATAAAGAGCTTTCCAAATAGCATAGTCAATGAGATCAATACCCGGGGCTTTACCCCCACGAAGCTTCCGGAAGACGACTGCAACTTCACTGGGGCTCAGGCATGAAGGAGGAGAGCAGTCATTGAAGACAAGAGGAATAGGAGAAGATCCTGAAGGGAAATGAGAATCAAGAAGAAGGCTAACCTTACTATGGAACAAAGAGGCAGGATCGCCACACCACTTATGTTCTATTATCCCATTCTCTCGACATCGGCCGAAGCGTCAGGATTATTTTATACAGGCTTCGCCTATTGTCAATGAATGCCGTATCTCTTTTCACCATTATGATTGCCAGTCTGGGTGTCGTCTTTCTTGCCCGAGTTGAAAAAATAAACAATTGCCCCATGACCACGCGCACTGGTCATTTAACATCTGGTTGAAACCATAAATTTTCTTATGAATCGATGTGTGTAGGTTCACAACAATAGAAGACGTTGCACTTGTCACTTAACATCTGGTTGAAAGTTAAAACTTATCGTGAATCGAATGATAGGGGTTCACAACAATCGAAGATGTTACAAAGTACAGTATACCAACTACTACTTCTTACAATATTAAAATTATGTTTAATACAAAGTAATATTTTTAAATATCATAAGAAAAAGAATAAACTACGGAAGATAATTTTACTAATGTTAAAAACATATACTATGTCAAAATATAAAAATTAAACTTTGCAACTTCGCAAAAAAGTTTCTTTAATTCTAAAAGCACTACTCCGAATTCACATGTTTACCATAATTATTAGAGCTAACTTTGATTTTTCTAGCATTTAAAAAATATTTGTACTTTCCATTTATCCTTTAACAACTTAAATAAAAAAATATAGAATGCTTCTTTTTTACCACCGTAGAGGGTATCCGATTAAGTAGAAAGAGTGATTTTTAGGTGTTTGATGTTAGGGTCATATTAGAAAGAAAAAACTCGTAAATATTGAAGATGGAATAATATATAAAACTAGAGAGTATTTCAAGTTGATTTTATAGCATTTAATTTATCTAGCTTATAAGAATATATTTTCGAGCGTTATTTTGAAAAAGAATCTTTCAAGTAATAGTTATTGCATTATAAACGGATATTTCCGAAACAATCCAATGGAATTTATAATATATATTTTATGAGATCTGTAAAAAGTTACAAACAACATAATTTAAGATAATTACATTTAATCGCATTTTAATAGTAATTCTTAGCTAGCAACATTCAGTAGTTTTGACATAACTCTCTCATTAGCATCACATTCATGTGCTTTGAAAATATTTATTTCTTAAGAAATCCGACTAGGTTCGGAATCGTGATTTTGCAAAAGCGTATAAATGGATAATATTTATGATGTTTAGTGTCACTTAGATTTGAAAATATATGTAAAATTGTTTTAAGTATGATATTAAAATAACAAGTTGTTTAAGTACAATATTTTGACAAAAAAATTAAAATAGAATGACCATTTTACAAAATATTCTCCTTTTGCGAAAAATGCTTCTATTATAATAATATTTCGTCTGTATAAAGCTCAGCAAAGAGCAGCAATTTTAAGAAAAAAGCGCTGATAATTATTTCAATTGGTTGTAACTCTGAAAGTAATATGAATTTTTAAAAAATCATAGTTGAGCCTCTGTAAAGAGGTTTGATATATATAGAGGCAAAATATTATCATAATAGAAGGATTTTTCACAAAAGCAGAACAGTCTGAAAAAAAGTTTTTTTGGCCGAAATATTGTATTTAAATATTTTTCTTAAAATGTCCTTAAAGCAATTTCATGCATGTATTCTAATCTAAGTGATACTAAATATTGTTGAAAGTATCCATTTATGCGATTTTTTAAAATCACGGTTCCGAATATATAGTCGGATACCTTAAACTTTTTCTTATTCTGTGGTTTGTGACACTTCGGATGAATTAAGAAATGTATGAATGTGAAATTAAAATTGTATTACGTATAATCTATTTTTATTTATAGCGTATCTCTTAGCTTCCCCTCGTTGCCACAGTAGCCTTGTTGTCAAGGTAACGAACTAATGGCTGGTGTGTCATGAGTATTGAATATCCTTCATGCAGAGGGTCCGATGCGTGTTTAAGATCTTCAGGTTCAAAAGTCCTTCCGTTGAACTGTGTGGTAGTTATAACATTGGGTGCCAGTTCTGGTGTTGTTTTCTTCACTTGCCCAAGGTTAAAAATTACGAGGTTCTTCACCAAAAGCTCTCCATTAGCGAAAAAGTGCGACGTGTATATTTACTCACTTACCAAAGTCATTAAAGACCCATCTCATAGAAGGGCCGATTCACGTTCAAACTGGTTCGGCTTAAAATGCTCCCGTTGGCATAGTGTGATTTCAGAGAAAGAGGAAAGGTGAACCTTGTTCATCAAATTAACAAGGTTCATATGATGAGGGCTTTTTCCAATAGCCTCATGTTGCTTTACATTGCGAAGTTAATATACACTTGATCGACATTTATTATTTGGAATTTATTAAAAATGTTCTAATCGAAATATTTTGTTTATAATAGGTCCTCTGTTCATTTCAGAAAAGCATCGGATCTTCAATTCCACGTCCTAAAAGTGGAATCTTTACTACTGTAAATGTCTTCATAGGTATATTATTTATTACAGCTTTAAGACATTAATGATCTGAAGAATTTTTGTTATTCTTGACATTTTAGTTGGATAAGATGTCTTCAGTTGATGCCAGCTTCATTAAAAAAAGTTTCTAAGTTTATACATTCACAAATAGCAATAAACAATTCTTAGAGGCTCGAATGAGGTAAGCAAGTAACATATTTTTTAGTATTCGTAGAAGTTGCATAAATACTTCTCAAAATGTTACTGAAAGTATTGTAAGCATAATCTCTTCAATTGACATTTTCTTTGTAGTAATTAAAATTCATGATTAGTGATTTGGGTTTGAATTAAACTTGCAATACAACCGCTGACAGTAAAGTTCGGTGAATAGTCCTGTAATATTAATGTAGATGAAATATTAACGAAAATTGCATTACTGTCCATTGAAATAGTCACCTAATATAAATATGTACCACTGAGCTCTGCTATTCATGTCCTGGAAACTTTGTAAGAAATCTTCCTTTGGTGTGGAGTTCGAAAGGATTGTCACGGTTCGTTGGATGTTAAGGATATTGGATATATCTATAACATGTTTTTCTCATCCCTAAATTCTGGGTAACGATTTGTCGCACGGATTCACTGTTAAATTGCAGTTCATTAGCTAACATGTAAACCGCTATAATTGACGATATTTAAGGATTTATCTCCTCGCATTCTGAATGCATTCGGCGCTAACAGAGGTCACAAGCCTTCTTATACTAGGGTTGTCGGAAACGCTTTTCAGCTTTTCGAAAATGTGAGAACCACTCGTACACACACTTCATGGACAGTGCTTTTCATAAACACGTACCTGCATGCCGTAAGTTTTTTAGTGTTTTGCCAAGTTTAAAACGAAACTTTAAATTGATTATTTGTTCATTCATTTTCCTTTATCTTCATTAGTAAAACACACCGTTGGAAATAAAATCTCATCACCAAGAAGGAGTTGTGCTAGATCAACAAAATTAGGTATGCATGTTTGTTTATACATTTAAAAAATTACGTTGATTCAAGTTTCGCGTAAGGTGCAGGAGTTTGGTGCTCTTTGCGCCATTTTGGGGACGCAAATGAAATGTACTTTAAATAAGAGCTATAAAAATGGTGAACGTTAGTTATCATTGAGAGTTGACGTAGTGAGTTGATGTAAGTCCAGAATTATTTTAAAAAGATGAAAATACATAATCAACATTTCGTTGAGTTTGAGCGACATATCACAAAAGAGCTAAAAAATGGATTTTATTTCCCCAAATTGCATAAAGACTTGGTAGGAATGTATCCACTGTTAATCATTTTTTTCAGCAGTAATTCCGGAAAGGCGCAACCTCAAGAAAACTAATGTCCAATCACGCACGGATCACCACCGACATAGAAGATCGCCATATTCAACACATGGCAGTGGAACATCGCAGTGCATCTACAAAAGAATTTTCAGTATACTCTAAGAATTCAATCGTTTGAGAAATAGCTCCCAGCCAGATGCCCTGTAACGTTCATAGTGTTCAGTACCTTCAAATAACTAACATTAGTGAGTTAATGCTAGAAATCGATAGACAGCGGAGTGGTGAAGTGTGTGTCGATCAAAGTTATTTCTGTATTTGTGGCAGTGATGCAGTGGCGTAATGGCGAGTATTAGCAATCACGCCTCTTGCAAAGTCAGGTTTGGGGCCCGAAGCCATTCTTTCCTTCAGACGGGCTGTGTCTAGAATCCTAGCTCCCCCAGTGATGGCTGTATATTGATTAGAAAAATGCCAGGTCAGCTTCTGCAAATAATCTTTACGCAACCTAAACAGATTGGGCTTCCCTCTAGAGTTATGATCTGATGCGAGTAATTTTCTTTGATTTCAGGAGCAAACTCGTGATTAATTAAGACACCTTGACTGCAAACTTGCACGTCAGTATGGTGATTCAAATTGTTGCCCAGCAATTTATAAGCATCATTCAAAAGATATTTTTCAACAGGATTATCTGGGCACTCATATTTGATTGTAACTTAACATGCTCTATGGAAAATGTTTCCTTGTCCTTTCAGACCACCATATCTTTCTACAATCACGCACGAAGTTGACATCATTTGATGGAGAAGACCGGGTATCTCCAAACATAATTAAACTACCTTTTATTGACCGACCCAGACCAACGAACATGCCATTATATCCCACAAACGGATATCCAGTACTTCTACGTCACATTGCATACACGTTTACATGCATGAATTTAATATTCTGGTGATTACACCGGTTTTTAATATACCATCATTTCCCATCTGAAATATTTGCTCTTGCGCTTACATTAACTTGTGTTCCTGAAACTGCAGTCAATTAAATGTGTTACCTAGATAAATGTATTGCCGAAGTTTGTATACAACTTAAGTTTTTCATGGCGTTGAGAT
Organism: Trichonephila clavipes; assembly: GCA_019973935.1. NCBI lineage: Eukaryota > Metazoa > Arthropoda > Arachnida > Araneae > Nephilidae > Trichonephila > Trichonephila clavipes. The sequence continues at coordinate 937,469 of BMAU01018702.1, read as the reverse complement.
TTTTCCCGGTAAGATGTGTGTAAGATATACCATCAGTGTAAGATATATCTAAGAGTAACTAAGCCTGGATGCGATTAAAAAAACAGCCTGCTTGAGTATAAAAGTATTTGTTTGCTGGAAATTAAATTGGTGCAACAAAACGTATTCGAAAGTTTTGTGCGGATTATTATAATGCAGATTTTCGGAAGAAAAATAGTTAGGGCTGCTAAATGACTCGAATCCGTGAAAATCATTGGAGTTTCAACATTAGTTAAATATATATTTTAGGCATGTTAAATTTGTGACTCCAATGCTTCTAGCTTGGGTTCCCTACTTCAATTGGGGACTCCTTACGGCCACCAGGTGTGCCAGACACTTAATCCGTCTCTGCTTGCAGGTCATCATGGGCCCCTTCGGTCTCTACAAAGACCACTTAGGGAATCAATGCTCTACATCTTCGAGATGCGGAATCAAGCCCAAGAGACAGTGAACTCAATGTGCGAAAGGGCTGAGAAGCCTTAAATTTCTCAAACTCAATGCTCTCCCAAGGATGTGGTGTAGATGCTTACAGATTTGGTACATGCTCAAAATTTAGTAATTGATTTATTCGTATTTTAATATTCAGAGATTAGAGAAATTTTTACAAATAAAAACACTGTTTATTACTTCAATTAAGCATAACTCTGAAAATATGAATTTTTGAGAAATTTTAGTTTAGCCTCTGTGTTTAATATAGGTCTAAATTTATTTAGGAAAAAATCATTCTTATTAAAATGCTCAAAAAAGTTAGAATGTTTGAAAAATATGCCATCTTTCCTTCATGTTTTTTACCTCAAAACTATAGTTAGCCCGAGAGTGGTCAACCTGGGCGCAGAGTCACTGTATGTTCATGAAAGCTGTAATTCTTGGAAAGCTGTTTATTTGTTACCAATGTTTTTGTGAGCATTCTCCTGTATGACAGTCTTAATGGGAACTAAAAGTCGTTGCTCACATTTCTATCTCTTTTTCGGGAGTTGCAAACGTTTTTGAAAATCTTAAGAGGACTTGCTACCCCAAAAATGATCAACCCATTTTTTAAATTTTTTTTTATTTAATCTTATTCCTTGCAGCATTATCTTTTGATTGATTATCTTTTATGCAAGTCGGAAAGTCAAAAGTTGAACAAAACTTCTCTTGAAAACAAATTAGGCAATTCGGCAACGCCCTCCTTTTAGAAAAAAAAGCTAAAAAAACGTTATGATAAAAGAATGTATTTTATAAAGAATAATAATAACTAAAAAAAGCATGTGTAAAATATAAAGCAGAATATTTCCTATGCAATACAATAATGTAATTTTTATTCTTTGTTAAATATGTGCATGTAAACTCTTTGAATTATGGCGTTTTGTAATAATATTTTCATAATTTTACTTCTTATTTCTGATATGTTTTTCATACAAATGTAGTACTTCAATATTATGTGAAGAAAAAAACTAAACTTTTTGTCGTGAGAGAAAAAAAATCATTTTTCTTTAATTTCCTTGGGCAATTAATGACTTCTTAAAAACTATCATCTATAAAAATGTATTGGTGTAAAAAATATAAAATTGCAATTATTTTAAAGAAAAATATATAACTAATATCTTAAAGTATTATTTTAAATTTATTTAAGTTAATTATAATTTATTTACATTATAAAATGAAGGAGAAGAAGGACGAGTATAATTTTAAATTTTCTTCAAAAAGTTTAAATTTTTAAAACTGTGTGAATAATAAGTGAAAAATTTCATCTCGTATCATTTTGTTGAAAAGAAACATCATATAAAAAATGCTAGTATATAATTTTTAAATACATAAAGAAAGAAAATAGTTCAATGGGTACGAAGTCCTCTTAAAGCAGGGTTTATGAAACTGGGGGGCACGCCTACCTTGACGAGCATAATAACTCTACTATGGGTAAGCTAACATATTGTTACGCTATTTGTGTAAAAAATGTAAATAATTTGTACTTCGATGTGTAATGCATTTATATTACTCTAGATTATATTTATTTTAAAATTGTACTATTCCCTTACGCTATAGTGGCGATTCAATGAGAACTTAGTGAAATAATGGTGATAGAGCCAAGCTGGTTTAATTTTTGGCGACCAAGTTGGTGGCTAATTTGGCGATTTAGGCTAACATTTTGTCATAATTGCCAACTATGTTGGCGAGTTGGGGACTCTCTGGATTGTTTCAGAAATTAGTGAGTTCCTACACTAATTTCACGCTCTATGATACGTGCAAATTTTTCTGGAAGTTTCCGCCGGGTTTATAAATAGAGCAGTGCCAGCAGCAGCCAGTTAGTCTTGATTCAACCAGTGATTAGAGAGCATTTGGTTTTTCATTACCGATTATCTCGGCTGTGCTTGTGAATAATCTTTTACATGCGTGTATTTTAAACACTGACAATTGTGTTTGATTGCTGTCGAAGGTGTGACTACCTTCTGAGATTTAGTTTGTGAATATTGCTGCGGAATCCTCTGTTTCACGGATTGTAATTTCGATAATAAATTCGCATCATTTTTAAAAAAAACTGCTACTTTTCTTTGTGACTGTTTTGCATAAAATCCTGGAACCCAGATCTACGTAACAATATTAAAAAGTCGAAAACAAATGATTGTTTTAAAAAATTACTAATTTACTGAAAGTAAAAAAAAAATAAATTGTACGGCTTATAGTCTATCTCTTGATTGATTGATTGAATATTAACGTCGTACTGTTCAGCTACACGAGGGCTTTTGGCGACGCACCACGTAATTTTGAAACATGGTGAAGTGACGTGGACAACACCTGAGCGGGTACCTCCTCTCCTAACTACCACACCACACCAACGGGAGGACGTTTCAGCTCTCGACAGATTTGATGTAAATCGCTGCCCTACACGACGGGTCTTTAGAGGTACTGGGCTCGAGCTCGTGACAAGACGATCCGCTACCTATACCCCTCGGCTACTGTAGCTACATAGTTAATCTCTTAACAGTAGATTCAAAGTTACACAATTTTCCCCGAAATACCGGATTTTTCCACGAAGGCGTTCTGATGTCCTGTATTTGGAGGAGGAGGGAAAGGAATAAATAAGCAAATCTGAAATAAGTAAATACTTCGTAAAAACCTCCAGAGTACTTTTATAGCATTTCAAAGACCTTAGACTACTTTTATGGATAGTAGTGCACATGAAGGATTGTACTAAGGAAATACGTATATATACGTTGAATGAAAATAACGCTTTGGCTGAACGAGACTTTTTATATACGCCGGTGGCACTGAAGAGGTTTAACACGTATATTGTAGCTTTAGAATCAAAGTATATTATTAATGAATTCATTACATTGTTATTGTATGGAGCGGAGGAGAAGGGCGCATTGAAAATTATGATTCAATATTGGATCACAAATATTGAAAGTTTGAGTACTAGTGTCTTAAGGTATTTTAGGTAACTGAGTTCTCCACGTGGCCACTTTTGTTACAAAATATTTTCTATGAACAGGATTTTTATAACACGCTTTTATAAGTTTCACTTGTATGTAATGGTATTTTTGAACTCGATTTTTACCCACTTAAAAAGTCAAAATAATTCGATAATTCGCTGGCTTGTCATAGACCGATGACAATATAATTTTTTTCATAATTTTGTTTCATTGCACTGAGTAGAATCCTAATAATTAAGGAATATAAGTATTTCTAGATTTTTGGCGCCTAATGCATTGTATCATTTCCAGTTTTGGGGACTAATTCGTTATAACGTTTCCAGATTTGGCGACTAATTGCATAAACCATTTTCAGATTTGGGGACTAATTATATGTGCTATTTCTAGATTTGGTGACTAATTCCAGATTTATCACCTAAAAAAATTAAGGTGCAACCCCAAAACCTCAAACATGTGAATAAAAATAGTTTGCAATCTAACTGCTAATTTTTTATTTATTTTTATAAAGCAATACGTTTAGAAGGGATCATACGAATTAGCATTTCGCAATACCTTTAAAATTGATAACATGATTGAATTTAAATATTTCTTCTTAACACACTTTTATTAGTTAATAACTGTATCTATAGAGACGGAATCTTTAAAATACACCGATATAAAGCTCATTCGAGGCCCCGTAAACGAAGCGAATAAATACATTTCAGACTCATTAATTACCATCAATTGAAGAGCAACACTAATTTCAGAAGCCACATAATTCCGGCTCCAAATATCAAACTAAAGGATAAATTAAACAAAGAATAAATGATAATTTTAAAAATTAAAAAACAGGCTTTTATTGTATATCGAACTAAAAAATGAAAAATAAATTATAGTTTAAAAAAAAATTAAAAAACACGCTTTTATAGCAAATCGAGCTAAAAGTAAACGAATAATTCTTAATATAAGAATAAAATGATTAATTCAATGTTTCTCAAACTGTGAGGCGCACCCCCCTGAGGAGGCGCGATAAACCTACAAAGAAGCGCGAGCATATCGAAAATAAAAGATTACAAAAATTTATTTACTGGAATGAAGTAAAACAAAATACTTTCTGACATAATAAAAAAATACACATTTACACTGATATAATTTATATATATCATGTGCGATATTACGTCATCAAAAATAAAAGCTTCTACTTCAAATCCTCATCTTTTAGCTATCTTGGATACTATAACCAAATAAAACACATTTTATTTGATTTGCTGTAAGCTCATGAAAGATTTTTTATTACGTTTTCTTTTCATACCTAAATTGCTACTCTTTCACAGAAAAAACAATACTTAGACCCATAATGAAAAAGATTTTAGGAAGATAAAAAATCCATCACTGTTATTATTTTTTAAATACCTACATAAGCTTTAGGCAGCAGAATGTATTTGCTGCGGTTTAATCTTCTAACTTACACTTGTATGGTTATTTATGTCCCTGTTCTTAATTATTTTTTTTCAATTAGGAAAGTTGTAAATAAACTATTTCTGCTGCGCTTTTTTCCTTGTAAAGTATTTTTATGATTTTTGGAAAAGCACAGAGATCATTTTAAATGATTACTTGGCCAAGATTTATTTTTATGAGTATTTCCAAACATATATAAAATATAATGAAAAACGTTTTACATAATTTTTTAGAACATCCATTTTGTAATAAATACACTTTTGATCTGAGAACGAACACGTCGAGCACAGAGTGCACGCAATCGGTAATTTTGGCAAAACTGTTTAATTGTTACCAATGGCCCTGGCACTATCCTCGTGTTTAACAGTCTTAACGTGAACTAAAATATATTTGTCACATATCTTCCTCTTTTTTTGGGAGTGACAAACGTTTTTTTTTTACAATCTTAAGATACTTGTTTTGACTCAGTTCCCGGTGTGATAAATTTTCCGAAATGTTTTCTGTGTCCTTGAAAGTAGGTGAGTATATTTTCTCTTAATTAAATTATTCATTGAAGTTGCGACTTTTATTGTGTACTATAATAAAAAAGGATTGGGGTGACTTAATAAACCTGCTTGACGATTAGTATCGAGTGCACGCCTGCTCCACTGTTAAAACATGTTGAAGTATTTTCGCTTTAAATATTAAAAATAATAAAATTATTCTTCATCGGAATTTTATATTATTGTTTATTTTACAACATCAATTCTTAATGCTAATTCTGCGAGGCTTAAAATTACATTTCGCTTAAAACTAATTATAATTTAAGCAATCATTTAAAAAAAATCACTTTTCATTTTTATAAACATTGGCACGCACTTGACTTTACTCTCCTTACAATTCAGCTATTATATCAATGATGTTTTATTTTCTTATAAATGAACTCGTTCAAAGAGCAGGTACTTCAGCCAGTATACTTTTAATGTATCAGTGCTGCACAGAGTATTTTATAACTAATTAATTAATGCTAAATTAAGAACAAGTTTAATAAGTATTAGCGACTTCCATGGGCTTGTCTTACAGAGCAAAGTTTTTCAAAGGAATGCTTATGATTAGAAATTGTTCCTTTGTGAGTTATTTTTCTATATTTAGCTGATATCTATATTTTGTCTTCTAAGCAGCCACCGATTTTTTGCAATATATTACAATTAAAAAATTAGGGAAAGGAAAATTAACATAATAATTATCCTATTACTTAATTTTTTTTTGCTTAAAAGTAACATCTGCAAAATTTAATATTTATGTCATGAATTTGTACGGTTTATAATAAAGATTGTTGATTTAGCGTCAAAGTGCATTATTATTGCATTCAGTACATTATTAATGTATAAGGGGGCGCGATAAAAATTGTGATTGAAAAGGGGGGGGGCAGTATTGAAAATTTGAGAAGCACTGGATTAACGAGAAAATTAATGTCATTGTGGTAAAAGCGTGGGTTTGTGTTTTGTACTACATTTTTACACTACTAACTCAGCATTTCAGAACAGAACTATGAAGAAATTATAGCAATTAATATAAAACACTCCACCCTTTTATCCCTATAATATTCAGATTTTATCGTTCATCATTTTATTCGTACATTATATTATTCTTTTACTTTTTATTTCGATTCGTTATAAAAGCGTGTTTTTTAGTTTTTTTTTTTTTTTTAAACTATAATTTCTTCTATTGTGAATGACTTAGAGGTACTAATTGCTGTGTTGTATTTCTCATAATCATTCATAATAGCAAATGAATAGAACAAAAATAATGGAAATGGTCATTATATGATCTCTTTTGGATGAAGTTGAAACTGATCAAGCAAGGGAAAATAGTAATAAAGTAATGCATAATAAACATGATAGCGAAATTACATAAGAGCAAAATGATCAATATGAAATGTTTGAGCTGAAAGAAAAAATTTCTAATGCTACCTAAAAACCTCCTGTATGGTGGCTATGACACTCGGCTTGTAATGGAGTGTCTTTGGGTTCGAATCCCGCTTAAGGCTTGCATGTATCTTCGGGGAAAACTATGGACTTTAACCTGAATTGAATTCCCGTCTAGAAAGGAAAGTTTCGATGCTTTCTGTTCTTTGCTGGGATCCTTATTTGTAATAAAATCTTTATTCTTCTGTGATCCGTTGTAAGTTTTTGTTCATCTATCTCACGTCTTTCGTATGTATCCCAGTAATAAACATTCGACAAAACAACTCTTCCTCAAGAAAGACATAAATCCACAAGAGAACCACAAGACACACACACATCGTAACCTGTGAAAAAAAACACTAGCAAGAAAAGTTTCCACTAGAATGCGGAGTGAAAACTCGGGTTTCGTCGACCAACGAGGTTCTAAATTAGGAGAATGTCAATAGCCCTCGTTCAGCTTCAGAGTTAAGTATTGATAAAAAAAAATCAAACATTTAAATACTTGTAAATAACATAACTACATAACTTAAAGCTTCATTACAGGGGGGAAAAAGACTTTGTCTCAATTTACTAAAGTTCATTCTACAGTATAAATAAGAGATGGCAATTTCTTTCCTTATTAAATATAATATTTTTTTAAAAAAATTTACACTAATTATGAGGAGGATTGAATTGCTAAGATAACTCACTACTTGTAGTAACTTATTTTTTTAAAAAAAATAGAGATATATGGAGATGTGTTTCTTATTTTTAGATCTATTTAGCATGTTTTCAGGAAAAAAGGCTAAAATTAAGAAGAGAAAAAGAAATTACTACTACTAAAATAGGAAAAAATGGGTAAAAATTGACATAAAAAATAACATGAACGGGGTCCATCCTGTACAAATAATAAATTAACAAAATTTAATTTTTATGTATTACTTTGCATTCCTTTTTGAAATGACCCTCAGGATAAGATGTGTTTTAATTTTTACAAAAACTAGTGAACTTTATCTGTTAGCTATTATATGAAACTGCTTGAAAAAACAGTGATTATATTCACACAAAGAACTGTAAATTTTGTACTAAAACAATGATTACTATCTCTGAAGGTTAAAACACTTCTACTGTTATATAGAACATACACAAATATTCCGTTAAATTATTTTAAAATTTATTGTAGCAATCACAGTTTCCGTTTGAGTTTTTCGAAAAAGAAATACATTTCGAATTAAGCGCATTTTAAAGTTTAACATCTTAAGTAAAGTTATGGCTTCCGCTTTTACTAAAACACTTGTAGCATGATCACAAAAATCTCAGTGAAGTGTTAACAAAAAAGTAATAAATACATACATAAAAACATTAAAGAAAAAAATTGCTTCTTACAGACACGAATACTTTGTTCAACACAGACAACAGCAAAATTCAGTAAACGAATCAATTAATGTAGAATAATCATATGGACGCAAAGCTATCCCTCAAACATAGAACTTCCTTCCCTTCCAATTTTTAGTGAAAATCGTTTATCATGAAACTGAGGGAACTGAAATACTTCTTTTGTTTTGACGGACATTCAAAAACAAACGTATTTAATTAACAAAACTAAGTTATTTTAAAAGCACATTTTACTTAAATTGATATGTATATATGCATACTTTTCATAAAAGTCAAGAAAACTAAAAAACATTCACAAGAACTTAATGAAATAAAATATAAAATTTAGCGATACCAACCTGTTTTACGGTTTTATGTCTTGGACTAGTGTTTTTGATCGACAGCCTTAAGAAGCTCTTTCTTCATTTTAAGTTAAATCGTTTGCTTTTCCACTCTATTGCTTGCACTCTATGCCATTGTACCTGGAAAAAAACTTTTCTTAAATAAAAAAAAATGAAAACTTGAGGAAAATTTCAATTTAAAGGAAATGGAATTATGATTGTGAATTACATAAAGGACATTGGTGGTAAACTTTGATACCTTTTTAAATATGTTATAGAATAAATGATGATTTAATGAAGTAAATGCGACCATAATTGACAATGATTCAAATTATAGAAAACTATTAAATTATTAGATCATATACGCTGTTTATTTTTGGTTTTTTCGTGCTCCTAAAATGATAGAATAAACAAAAAAAATCTTCAATCAACGAGGTATTCGAGGATTATTAAAATAAAAAAAATTACATTATTTAATTTTAAAATTATGATATCAGTTATTTGCAGTATTTAAAGTACTTTCAAACATGATAGGTGGAACAAGAATCTAAAAATATTTTTGAATTCATAGCATTTAACTCAATAACGGAGGAAGGTATTGATAAGTTTGTGATAAAAGTCAAGTAATACACAACGACTGACAAATTAATTGAAATGAAATGTGAGGAAAAAGCATATGGCTTTTAACGTCATGTGGAATTTAAATTTACAAAAAGACAGAGAGAGAGACCCACAGGGAGCTATTTTAGACATATTTTTTCTCTATCTGCATCGTTTTCCTTTGCAAGGAAATATCTGAGAAACTATGGAGTTAATATTATACCAGTTTCCTAAAGAATGTTTAAGTGAAACGATGCACTTTGTGAAATAAAGAAAACCTTTAACAACAGATTTCAATATTTGATCTGTTTATCATGAAAAAATAACTTATCTTGCATTCCTTAAAGCAAAAGATGTTAAGGATGTGGAAAAAACCCTTCTTAAATCTCAGAACAAATTTTAAAACAAATTTAATAATAGGTTCCAGATTTCATACGAAAATATGATGAGTTATTATAAGCATGTGTATGTTTATAAAGCTGTGTATTTAACACTAGAAAGTCCGGGATTGCAAATACTCCTAAAAGTCCATTAGTGTCGATCTAAAATATATAGAATAATTACAATAACTAAATAATTGAAGGTCTACTGCTCAGTAGGGTTTAGTTATGACTTTTTAAAATAATTTCGTGTAATGGTCTTATATTATGACCCTTTATATCACAGAAAAATGTCGTTGACGTTGTGATTTGCGAAGCTTGTTGGACCATTGCTTTGTCGCAAAACATTTCGATTCACAAATCCGACAGGAACTTTACTATTATGCGGTATCCATTTGAGGCCTCATCTAGCGACATATAGTCGAGATTCATAGAATTATCAATTTCACCTGTACTTTCTTCAGGTTCTTCGCAGTCACTTTTACACAATCATTGGAATCAATATTAGAACAAGACAGCTCACCATCATCCGATTCATTCTTAGAAAGCTGAGGCAGTAAATTATCAGTTTGTTATCGCCCTAATCAGGGCATAGACCTTTTGCACCATCCGTCGTTTCAGAGTGTCTGATCTGCATAAGGTTAGAATAATGAATGCAATTTTATTTTATGAGCAGGTAAGCAAATGCTATGTAATGAAACACTTAGACGCAACAATTTAAGTGTAAATTATTCATTTCAGCTGTGAAACCAATAGCGTTGCATTCAATGTCAATTAAATGTTCAAAAGTGCTTTGGTAAGTTTGTTTTTCTTATGGTATCTTCTTAGAGAACTATCTTTTGCTGAACGACAGTTATTTATAATGACAAATTGTTTTGGTGTTGAAACGAAACCATCAGAAGTTCTACGTATATAAAGTTGTAAAATTTCTCAAACTTGACCAAGAACCATACAATTTTTTCTGTGTAATCACTATGGAAATTGATTGAAAGTCACGAAAAATTTTTAAGTTCCCTTTTAAAATACAGATACGAGAACAAACTAAACAAGCTCCTGTGTCCAATGGACACCAATGGACGTTTAAGTGTTAAGTTAAAAAAATCCCTACATTGCTGTTTTTCTCTTTTATATAAAGTTTAAATCCATTTAGGATGACATTATTGGACACAAACTACGGAATGCTAATTAAGAATGAATAACTCGAAAAATACAAATATTCAACTGATAAATATATAATGCTTCAAGTTGATAAATAGTGATTTAGGAACGTATCATTGTGTGGAAGTTTTTAACTAACTTTAGGATTGTCTAATACACGGCCACGCGTATCACGCCCCCACATGGGGTGCTGCCCCATATGGGGGAGAAATAAACGTGCGGGGAGTGCAATCATACTTAAAAAATTCATAACAAAAGATTGTTTTTTAAAAAAATTATTAGTTTTCTGAATGTAAGAAAATTACATTCCAACGTAATTAGAAGTAAAACTATACACTTATAAGATTAATACACTTATAATTGCATCATTACTGCAGAACTTATTTTATAATTAATTTAACAAAAGTAAGTTAAGAACAAGATTAAAAATTACCAGTGTACTTGAGGGCTTGTCATATTTAAAACTATGCACAGAAAGTAAGAATTCACATGATAAAGAAAGCCAGCCATAGCCTGAACATTTCTAGTTTATTATTCCTTTATTAAATTTCTACAAACCAGGGTAAGAGATTCACACTACTATGAAGTATAAGATCAATAAACAACAGAAAAGATACTTAATAATTTAAAATGTTGCAATTAACTTTCGCTTAGAACTCTTCGATTACTTACTCTCTGAATTACCGTAACTTCTCCTTTACAAAATTTTAAAATACTTATATAAATATACGCAAAAACATCGAAATATCAAATCTAATGTTCCTCTTTTTCTTTTGACTTGTACTCAAAATTACACCTTAGTTCAATAGCATGTATCGCTAAATAGAAAATGTCTTAACGGTTTTACTGAAAGGAAAGTGAAAAAATTATCTTTGTATTGTACAGTACATCAATATATCATCACTAGGAAGAAATAATTTACGTGAAAGTAGAATAAATATATACTTGTTGATTACAATTAAAGTTACAGTTTCAAAAAGCTACAAAAAAAGAACCAATGAAGAGAATACCGTCAAATTTGTACGGAATATTATTGAAAAAGGAGGAAAACGCATGACAAAAGCAAAAAAATCAAATTGTATCAATAGTTGAGGTTACAAGCTTCAGAATACGTAACTGAAAATACCTGTCACACATGTGCAAGACTTGTTTCATTTATATATAAACGCCAGGTATTCGAATTTTTCTCATTTACCCACACAGGCAAGAACTTTTTCCAATCAATATCTCTTCCATAACTTCAAGGCAGTAAAATGAGTGTTAACTCAATGATTCTTTTAGTCCATTCTCTCTCTAATCAGGAATCTCCCTCTAAATCCAGGCATTTCCGCTACTAGGCCCAAATACATTTCGATATGGGAAGGAGGAACGTTTCACATTCCATTTCCCAAAGATATCAATATTTCCTTCCTTTTCCTCATACCTCGTCAATAATTTCGGCACGGAAAGAAACCGCATTGCTTTATGAACCTAAGCATTTTAAAAAACAAAAACGGAAACAAAAATTAACAAGAAATCGGACACCTAAATCCATACATTTGGGAGAATAAACAAAATAAAAATGATCTTGTCGTAACGCTTTCTTGGACAGAAAAAAGGTCTCAGGTTTAGGAAACACATTTATCTTCAAAATTGAAAGTCTGAGAAAATCGCACATTTAAAGGTTGTAAAGTCATAAATGAAAATCTAATAATCACTGCAAAGATCTAATTTTTAAGGTGTTACTTAAGGTCTACATTAAAACACAAATTGAATTAAATATGACAGGAAATGTTTTGTTAATTCTATTGTTTTTTTGCATATTTTTGATAGCTTTTAATATAAGGATAGATTTTATTCACAACCTAATACTTTCACAAAAGCTTTGCAGCACAAAGTATTTACTATGTAAAAATGAGGAAGATCCTAACTTAAGCTGAAAATCAACTGGTTTGTTCCCAAAATTTATACTTTTCCTGTTTTAATTGGGAACAGTACAGCAAACTAAACTGGAGATTTGTTGCGCAACATTTAAATTCTAAAATGAAGTACTGCATATTATTTACCATACAGTAGTTTGGCACATCATGGAAATATAATTTTTATGTGTGTGTGTAGTACTTGAATTCAGAACACTTATATTCAGAAGTCTAATTTTAATATCAGCTGAAAGCGACTTTTAGATACCTCATTTTAAGTAGTGTTACAACTCTTCAAAATATAGCTTTTCATCGCAACTTGATAACGTTTTGACCCTAGCATTGTATCAACATGAAAAAAATAATGATCATTTTTAATTAAGATACTATAAAAACTCAAACATAATTAACCATAAATGATTTTAGCAATGAAAACTTAAATAAATAGCCATTTCACCCTTAAAAAGTTGATTAAGTTCAATTTTGTTTTATTTATTTTAATTTAAAAATGAAAAACACTGCTTTAACTGCAACTGAAGTCAAAACCTAAGTTCAGAATATTTCAAATAGCTTAAAAACTAATTTGTTATCAGGTGTTATCAGGTTATTTGGTGACAAACTTCTGAATGATATAGGCCAAAATGCACAAAAAGTTTCTTTCCACTATTTTTGAAATTGGTAGGTAATGTGTAGTCTTAAATATGTTCAAATATTTTTATAATGTCTGGATTTTAACATTATATAGTGTTAAAATGTAGTTATCCAAATTGGTGACCTGTAACACAGGCAATCATATTTTGTTGTGATTACTGCCTCTTATACAACAGACAAGCATCGGTACTTTAATTTTTTTTATGACCAAGAATGTTATTACCACTACGAATTGCTTATAAGATGCAATATATTGCTACTTTCTGATTTCTGACGATCGGCAAAGTATATATCGCAAAATATCCTCTTAAAGAAGACATCATGGAGAGATGTCTGATTATTTAAGGGGTGTTGGAAAAACCTCTCTCCCTCTCTCTATACTGACAATGTTAAATTGGCTGTTTTCGATGTTCCTTTTCTCAAAATCTGTTTTATGTACATGCTTGAAATTCTTCATACTATTAAAGTATATCTCTCTTATTATACTAAAATGAGCTTTTAGCTAATTTTTAATTTTTTAAGAAATTATGAAATATTTTATCAAACATTGCGATATTTGACCCATTTTTAATTAAACATTTGTAAAAATTAAATTTTTGAGTGTTTTAAAAAAAGCTCATTTTAGTATATATTAGACATCATTATAAATAATTCATAAAAAATTTACATACCTGTGAACAGTAGTTTCTCAGAAAAGGGGTACATCGCACATTAAAATTTACATTTTGAGATAAATTGATTTTAAAGTATACAGTGAGAGAGAGAGAGAGAGAGAGATTTCTAATCGGCTGGGAAATAAAAAATAACAGTCTCAATTTAAAATAAAAGATACATGTTTTGGTTCATATCAGTCGTTACACTGTTAAGCAAAAACAAAGTAATTTGTTTACAATTTTCTCACCATTAAAATGGGCGTGGCCCAAATTCAACGATTATTTAAAATACGTTTTAAGGGCTTCTAAATACCCTAGAGGTTCAAGTAAGGTATTTTTAGAAAGGTTAAAATCTATACAATTTGAAAATGTAAAAATCTCAAATTGTCAAAAAAATAAGATTTTAGCTTTCCAACACCCCTTAACAAAAGTTTACAGGTTATCCATTTTTCAGAATTCCAATCTTTATTCCACCCTCCTCTCTTCATCATAACGAAGCTATCACCATAACTATTAATCCTACAAATGCTAACCCCAATGCAATTTAATTTCCATTGATGTTCCACGGCAATCTGATAAATTTTTATTCACTTTCGGCTTGGAAACTATTCTCCAGATCAACAGCAATTGTGTGATGTTTGGCGATTTGTAGTTGCCGCGGTAGCCGAGTGGTATAGGTATCGGACCGTGGCTTGCTTTGCCACGAGTTCGAGCCCAGTACCACTAAACACCCACCGTGCAGGGAAGCGATGCACGTTAAATCTGTCGAGAGCTGAAACGTCCTCCCTGTGGAGTGGTGTGGTAGTTAGGAGAGGGGGGTGCCAGTTCAGGTGTCGTCTACATGTCACTTAACCATTTTTCAAAATTACGTGGTCCTTCGCCAAAAGTCCTCGTGTAGCTGAACAGTGCGACGTTAATATTCAATCCATCATTTATTTTGCGATTTCAATGCCACACACACAATACGTAGAATTGCTCCCATAACTCTACTGGAGGCATTGAACTTAAAAATTTTGTCCATTCTACCAACCTCTAAAATGCCTTTCCAAATTCTCCCACCAGATATGGATATAATTCTTCAAATACTCTAGATTTTGCCCTTATCAGCAACTATAATTTCCCGTACAATATTGATTCCATATCTGAAGTCACCTCTGTCCATAACCCAGTTATGGTAAGTGTTTCCTTAATTTCCTCTATTCATAATGATAAAGCTAGAGCAAATACCACCTGTTGGTTTGCATTTAAGAAAAATATTAAAATAATCTCCACTTGTCTAACTTTACTAACATTAGTAACCCGATTTCACTAGAACATAAAATAACTAAGTTCACCGATGCGGTTCGCTCCGCCCACCTGCACTCCTCTAAGCCAATCACACACAAGCACCACAGTTACCTATCACAACATATTAAAGACTTAATTTCACGGAAAAATAGAACTACAAAATTTTTTTAACTTTTACACTAAATCCTCTCCATAAATCTGAAGCCAATAGGCTTCAAGTTTTATAAAGAGATAGATTAAAATACACTCACAAACTTCATGGAACGTAAAACTCACTGCACTTAATACACAAGACAACAGTCTATATTTTTGTATACGCTCAACTATTCCAAATTTAAACAGCTCCTCTGGCATCGCTGGCAACGATGAACAGAAAGCAAATTTTATGGCAAACACATTCGAAGACAATTACACGGAAAATAAGAGCCCAGATTACCTCAACAGCAACATCGACGCTGGCATCCCTTACACATTATAGAAATTCTTCTCCTACCATCCTTTCTACTAACACCGAAAATATCTGCAACTATATTAAAAGGCTTAACAGTAAGTACTATTGCCTCAGGCTTCGAATAAAATGGTCAAAACCTTTTTCCTCAAAATTTTGCTACTTCTTACTTATATAATTAATAAAATTCTTTTTTTACGCCATTTTACAAACAATTGGAAAATAGTCATTGTTTTTCCCATTCATAAATCTGGGAACTACAAACACCTTCCAAATTCCTATAAGCCAATTTCTTTACTTTCTGCGCTCAATAAAATTGCGGAGCATATCATTCTTAATATATATATATATATATATATATATACACTGCTGGACAATTGCTAAGGACGGATAACACTATCATCCATAGCAACCAAAAAATGAAAGGAAGCAAATGTGGAAAATTAGAATAAGTGCGGCATATTAGTAAGAAGAAGTAAGATTATGCAAATTTTTATTCCACGTCTGTTCATCACGTGATAGCGTTCATAAGAGCTTTAAAGGTTTTGACGCGTATGGACAGTTGCTGTTTCATGTCAAAGTTTTACAGGAAAGATTTAATAGACGAACTTAAAATTTTTGGCATGTCTTCCCGACATCACATAGATGATTTTATGCGTGGCCGAATTATTCGAAAGATCGAAGAAGGGTGGGAATTAACAGATGTTGCCAGGGAGTTCGACATCGCCCACAGCGTTGTTTCGCGGCTGTGGAAGTTATTTAAAACTACTGGAATGTGTATTAGACGGCACGGGGGAGGTCGTGCTAGAAGTACGACGCCTGCAGAAGACAGATATATCGTCCTATCAGCAAAAAGGAACAGGCGCACCACAGCTCAGTAGGTGGCAAATCAGTTTCTTGCTGCCTCAGGAAAGCAGATCTCCCGAAAAACTGTTGCCAGACGTTTGAGGGGAGGAGGACTATACGCACGCTGACCTGTTGTGTGTGTCCCATTGACCTGACAGCACCGTACTGCCCGTTTGCAATGGTGTCGTGAGCATCACAATTGGACTGAACAGGACTGGCCATGCGTGCTATTCTCAGATGAGAGTAGGTTCAGTCTGTCATCGGATTGTAGACGCCAACTGATCTGGCGCGTGAGTGGTACTGCTTATCGTCCAGAAAATATCCAGGAAAAGGACCGATATCCGACATGCAGTATCATGGTGTGGGCCGGCATCAGGATCAATGGCCGCACGCGCCTACATGTGAATGCGAATGGGACTATGACGGGCCAACGATAGATTGATGAAGTTCTACTTCCTCATGTTCGTCTTTTCCGTGGTGCTGTTGGTGATAAATTTGTTTTTATGGGCGACAACGCAACATGTCATCGAACACTCGCTGTTCAGGATTGTCTAGACAGTGAGGGTATTCAACGTCTCGTATGGCCAGCGCGTTCTCCAGATCTAAACCCCATTGAAAATGTGTGGGATGCTTTGGGGAGGCAAGTTGCTGGTCGAAACTATCCTCCGACAAACAAGAACACCCTCATCCGTGCACTCACAGAGGAATGGGATAAATTGCCTCAACAGCTGCTGGATAATAATGTGCAAAGTATGGTACGACGAGTGGAATGTTGCATCACACTCCACGGTGGACATATCCCGTACTGATACTTTTCTTTAAGATGCCTGTTGACTTTTAGATGCATTGTTCCATTTTTCCGTACTTAGATCAAATGAACATTTTTTTTTCTTTCAGATGTTTCACAGCTTTTGTACTTTCCAGAACAATACATATTCTTTATTCTAATGTCTGAACAGTGTGGCAACTATATTTTATCCTACTAGGCCTCATTTCTCGCTTAATGTTATGCTACATAGCAATTTGTGATCCGTCCTTAGCAATTGTCCAGCAGTGTATGTATATATATATATATATATATATATAAATCCTACATCAATGATTCTAACTTACTTAACCCCAATCAGTTTGGTTTCACAAGACAACTTTTTACTTATAACCCACTACTCAGACTCACGGAAAATAATTCCTCCGGATTTCAGAGAGGCAGGACCACTGGTGCTGTTTTTCTGGATATCCAAAAGCCATTTGACAGTGTCTAGATCAGTGGAATAATTTACAAACTTATCGCTTAAAATTCTCTGCCTTCTATCAGTCATATAGTGAATTCTGACCTCGTTAGTAGATCATACGAAGTCAGATTAAACGGCACTTTCTCACGAACACAAAATGTTAACATAGGCGTCTCGTAGGTCTCGTTATTAGGACCCGTGCTCTTCAAACTATACATCAAGGACATTCCCCCCACACGCACCATGATTAATCTTTACGCCGACAACACAACTATTTCAGCTACTTAAATAACACGAAATCCGTCAGGATCACACTTAACAAACAATTGGCTAGCCTCGAAAAATACTTCAACAACTGGAAGATAAAGTCAACGTCGATATGACTGTTGCATTCTTATTTACAAAAAAGGCTTAAAAGCCAATTATACCACCCAATTTATTCCAGACCACTCCACTGTTCTCAGAGTATTAAGTACGTAGGTGTTATTCTAGACAAGAACCTCAAATGGAAGCATCATATTCTATACTCGCGAGATATATTCCGGATCGCATTAAAATCAATTTACCCTTTAATTAACCAGAATTATAATATGTATTTATATAATAAGGTACTTCTCTACACTACCGTCTTGCGATCCACATTAAGCTACGCTTACACTGTGTGGGGATACGCAGCAAATACGAATAACAAAATAACTGAAACTGCTCAAAATTCTATTATTAGAACTATAGTCAAAGCATGTATTTACACCAAAAATGCCAATATCTACAAAGCCATAAAAATCCCCCTTTTAAATATCACATTTAATATCTAGGAAAAAATCTACAATTATCTACCTAATATTAATAAAAGCAACATCACTAGTCTTGAAAATTACAACCCACTGCAACATTATAATAGGCCTAAGAGAATTCTCCTAGACTCATATAGTCCACCCTATTATAGGTCACCATTCATTCACGTTTCAGTGGATAAACTTCTAAATTAAATATTTCTTAATTTTGATATTTATTTTTTTTTATTTTAAACGTATTTTCTCTTATTATTCATCCCATCAGGCAAACTCCCAATTCTAAATTACCCTCCTATGCTTAACTCCATTATAGTCAAGTGAGAGGAAGCTCACTTGATCTCAACAATCAATAAAATTGCTCTTTCTACACAAATCCTTTTGCCACACGAACAAGCAGGTCCGATCCAAAAAATGACTGCATCATCCTCTGCCATCCGCATCAATCACCATCCTGCCAGCATCAACGATTCAGGAGTCACCTCAACCCGTTGCTACCCAAACCGTCAAGATGCAGAAGCAAACGATTGCGTCATCCACTGTTCTGCTCACCACCACCATCATAACAGCCACTTTTCTACCATCCAATCAGGAGGCTCCATCTTCCCACAGACGTTAACAAACAACGACTCGAAAACTTTTTATGTTTGGTGACGGAGGATAAGTTTATAATTCAGTTCCCAAAGACACTCAGCGTATATATGCCCACATTTAAGAGAAGTATGGAGTGCTTCGTAAAAATTGCGACAATTGGAAAAGTAATGTATTAATCATGAAGTTAAGAAAGAAGAAATTTAACACATATTGTCAAGCGCCTGCACCACTACGGTACCAAAATGCAGCTCTACAGTGTGCGGTCAATTCGAAGGAGGATGACCACTTCGAAAACGTGGCGATTGGGTTTCTCTTTCTTAAAATTTTCCCGCAATAGAATATTGCTTCACACCAGTCTCACCTCCTCAACCCAACTGGGCAGTCACTTTAAGCCATAATTCCCACTTTCCCAATATAAAACGTATTTTTTCACTTTACTCCGAACTTCAAACTATCAGAATAAAAGTTCCCTACCGTGAAGGCACTCCTACTGGCCCTCCGCCGCTCGTCCAGTATCCATGCAGTACTATTCAAGCACTAAAATTCTACTTCGCCTTTCTTCTCAAGTAGACGTTTTGTTGGATACGGGATTTAGGGTTCCTAGAAACTGAAATTACCATAGACTCCGTAGTACGCATATTATCAATTGACAGGTATCAGATTAACTTAAGTGCCAGATTTATAACTTAAAGCAAACTTACTGCTGCAGTGGCCAAAAACATATTCTGCTTTTCGTCAAGAGAACTTTTTATGCTGAAGAACCTTTCATCTTACCAGAATGATCGAGCATGCGCTGTAAGGACGTGAACTACCTTGCTTTAGTTTTGGGTAGCGGGAGAGATCATACAGTTGATCAAATAACTTTTCATTTGCAAATTAAATTAGAATCGTTACACAATCATTATCTATTCTTTAGGGTTCCACAGCCTTTCGTGGAGAAAATATCAAATTCAGTTCACAGTTTTATGATATCTTCGAGCCAGGTCTCATTGCCACCCACCTATGGCAGGTCTCGTTTTATACAATAAGATGGCTACGATAGCTGGTGTGGCTGTCATGCAGTCTCCTTCGCTTCTTGCGATGAATGTCCAAATCACAGTTTGGTGATCTAGCAGAAGATCGTAGCTTCCATTCGAGCCATCTCTTTTTACGTCCTAGGTAGATGTATTTCCCGCATTTCCCACGTATAATAAATCAAAATGTCAATGTATCCAGCTTTACCAAAAAAAATTTTAGGAAAAGGACTACCACAAAATTTTCAACAAAATTAATACTTAATTAAAAAGGAAAGACACTAGTCAAACTGACTATGCAATTATTCGCATAAATAGCATTATAATTAATGAACAAATAATAATTACACATTTTAAATTATTTTTCTTAAACTTTGCTATATACGGAGCACAACTTTAAAACATTTTCAATAACTATCTTAAGCAAAGATTTGCATTAGATCATTCATTCACTGGATTTATCCACAGGATTTCCATGACTTATATGGTTGAAGCATTCAAAATATTTATTTATTTAGATAATGAATAAGAAAAACTATTTTTCGCGTGATTTCAATGTAAATAACGAAATTTCTGCTAACATTTTGGTAACTGAAATTATTTTTTGGTTTATAATTTAAGCAGACAACAAATAATTTACTTTTTTTTCAGCGACATAGAACATGTTAATTTTGCATCTTTAAATGTACTAAATTCAACCACATAAATTTTTATATACGATACCAAATCCAATAATTTACATATTTTAGTGTACTGCGAGGTATAAACTTTAAAGTTTTTTTTAAGTGTAAAATAAGAATTCCGCAAACATCTAATGATTGGAAAATTAGGACGTGTTTTTATTGAAATAAGAATAAAAATGAATTTGTTAACTAAGATGTAAATAATAATAGAGATTTGAAAAGAATGACAAGAATCGTTTTTACACATTGCTCAGTAACTCATGTTTAAACTTGACTGTTTGTGTAACGGTTTCGAACTTATAAGAATCTACACTTTTGATCGTATAATTGTAACATGCTGCAGAAAGTTACGCTGGTATATCAATGCAGCTATTACCACATTTCTTATAAAAACATTTTCAAATTTACTTTTCAATTTTTTTCTTAATTCTTCTTGTTTAAGGAAGAGTTTATAAGTTTATACCTAAGGTCACCAATTGTGCAAAGGTGGAAAATTGTAACCACTCTTGTTTTGAAAACGAACATAGCATTTAGCTATATTTTTTGACTATGCAAAAGTTAAGAAAGGATTTTGACAAAATTTACTTCAAAAAGAAATGGTCGGGACGATGAATTAAAAATTCTCTAACCCTAAATTTAGCAAATGAGTGTGTAAAGGATATATGTTGCAATTTTCATGAATATAATTTATTTTTTGTTTCTAGATGAATTTCTGAAGAATTTAAGTCATATATTATTGTCAAGATTTGTCATTGATGGTTGATCGTGATAGTGGCTTTCGAAAATATTTGTTGATCAAATGTGATAAAATTCTTTTTTCAAATACATAAAATAAAATGAACAACAAAAAGTTACTTACAACTGTAATTTATTCAACAGGCATAAAATATATTATTCTGATTTTAATAACAACAATGTATGTAATTTCTTTGGTTCTTGGTTTGTTAAAATAGGCATTATACATGTATGCTGAATCGCTTAAGAAAAGAGTATAAACATTTCCAGATTGAACATAAAATGTGATCTAACTTTAATATGTATCTATATTAAGTGAGGGAAAGGGAATATATTATTTTTTTCAGTAGATGGCTCTACTGATGGATTTCCTGTAAAGTATCGATTAAACAATATCACATTCTTCTTTCGTTGCATTGATTGGTCTATAAAAAGTAGGTTGCTTATATATTTTTATAGGTAATAATTCACTTTAATTTCATCTTAAAATTTTTAAGACTTATAATGTTGATGACTCTCAAGGAACCTCGCGTGAATAATTAACTGTAGATTACTCGCCTCTAATGCATATAGACGTAACTTAATCTTTTAAAAATTATCACCTCGACGCATTTAATAAAATATTACATAAAACATCATCATCCCAATATCTCGACCAACCAAAATATGCGTCTTCGGATGTCATCGCAGTTTTTGAATTTCCGGTTGCCATCTGGTACAAGAGCTCCCATTTTCATTGACTTCAATGAGGAACGTTTGAGAGGCCACGAATTTAAAAATTCCGAAACTCTAGATTTGTGAAGTATGGGTGTAGCGTTTACACATTGCAACCTTCACGAATACAACCTGTATTTTTAAAGTGCTGTTAAATTATTTGAAGAATATAATTCATACATTATTTGCAGTATTTATTATTTAATGTTGAGTGCGACAATTGGTGTAGGAAATATTCATTGAAATTATAAACAACTGTAATCAGAGCCTTTTTTTTAAATACAAGAAATTGACTACGAAAAAGTTACTTGCCACTGTAATTTATTCTACAAACGTAACATATATTATTGTTCTAAATTTGAAAACACCGAATTCATAAACTTTATGTTCATTTGTTAAAAAAGGCATTATACGTATATGTCGAATTGCTCAAGGAAAATTATAAACATTTACCGAGTGAACTTAATATTAGGTTGGGAAAAAAATCTATTTTTTTTCTTCAGATAACTGTTCCGATCGATATCTTGTTAAATATCGATTAAACAATGTCAGATTTATGATTATTGAAAATGTGAAATTTTTCCCTAAAAATGCTTTCGCTGTTTTTTATTTGTGTTGTTTAATCAGCTGTGAAGGTTGTTAAAATTAGATGTTATCAAGGAGAAAATTTGTTACATTGAACTGTTTTCCTTTGATAAAGGTGAAACTGCATGCAAACCACCTGGAATAGCGAATGGTGTTTATGGTAGCGCTAATGTAATAGCCTATTAAGTACGATTTTGGTTTCGTCGACTCCACTCAGGTAAGCTCTTCGCGTCGAAAATGTTGATGAAATCATAGAAATGATCGCGGCTGACCGGCATGTTAGTAGGCTTAGCATCGCTTAAGATCTACATATCGTCCACACACACAAAACAGTTTTAAACTATGTCCTCAAAACTGGATTCAGATAGGATCTTGGAGTTAGGGTGCCACGCCACTTAACACAAAAATATGATTAGATCGAATTTTCATCTCTGAAGCTTTGGCCAATGAAATTAAATCGAACCATTTCTTAAGCGACTAGTGGTTCAAGATAAGATTTGAGCCACGTATGAAAATAATGTACGCTTGGCCAAAGCGTGGTAAAACAGCTCAATTGGTGTCCAAGCCAGGAAGATTATGCTGTGCATTTTGTGGGACTGGGGAGGTATAAATTATTATGAGTTGCTTCCGTATGGTCAGAAACTACTGTCAAGAAATGAAACGCTAGAGGCCAGAGATTGATCAGAAATGGAAATAACTGGCCGTCAGAGAACGTGCTGTGTTCCATCAGGACATGGCCAAGCTACACACACACACGTCTATAATAACTCACCAGACACTCTTTGAGATTGGTTGGGAAAAGCATCTCCACTTAGTACTGAACTGGCACCAAGAGACGATTAAGAAAATCTATTACTAAATATTTTCACCAATAGGGCTCCAACACTTCTGCGAAAGACGCATTGTGATGCTACTTTTAAAATCTCGACACATTATTGAAGAAGTTGGAAAACATATTAGACCAAATTTAGTATTCCGAAACATTTTAATGTCATGATACGCATGTAAAATAACGAATTTCTTTTTCGTCAATCTAGCATAAAATCATGGGATTAGAAAGAAATGTGCAGCATTAATCAGGTACTTCTTGCTGATGGTTCGTCATGCCCACCGTCTATTTCCAGTTCTTTAAAGCCCTTTTTGAGAGCTCAAAGTTCATTGTGTAGTTGAGTTTAAGGTCATATTTGTTCAATGGTCTTAGTTTGTAGGCGAATTCTAAATATATATTTTGGGGTGCTTTCAATTTGGATATTTCATACCCTGCTTGTGAACTGATGTTACTGTTCTGAATACATGAGCTCGCTTTAAAATCGTTCTTATACTCTATAGCGTATCATTCTATAAAATTTCTTTAATTTTAAATTGGACCAGTAACCAACATACAATACGAAACAGCCCACTTAATTACATGTGGAAATGTGGTTTCATTGAATTTGAATGTGGAGTCACATCTACATCGTTTTAGTAGCAGCACACTTATTAATTCTTTGAATCATGTTGAATTCCGAGAATAATTATCGACCAGTACTCCCAAGTACTGTAGCCATCCAGAATTACATATATAGCTGACATTTTAAGTAATAAATGACATGCCCGATCAAGCCTTGATTATTTACATAGATGGTAGTCGTTCGGACACGGGCAGAACAGGGAGAGGTATTTTTAATACAACTCCTGGGAAGGATGTTAAAATAAGGATCAGGAATACTGACCTCTGTTCCTTGTTTAGATCCGAACTCATTGCTATTAGTGGTGATCTCGATCATGCTCTCAACTCTTATTAGGAAAGTATCTGGATGCTGACAGACAGCAGAAGCTCCATCCAATATTACAAGAATTGGTCAAAAATTATACTAAATCATATTTTTGAAACATAAATTTTAGACACCTGTGCTAACGACACTCCTCTCCTAACTACCATACCAGCATAGATACGTTTGAGCTCTCGACAAATTTAATGTGCATCGCTCCTCTACATGGCACTGCTGGTCTTCAGCAGCACTAGATACGAACTCATGATACGCCAGCCACGAGTATGTTACCTCAAAACTAAGCTACCATGATTACCATATGATATTTATGAAAACTACTCTTCAAAAAATATCACACGTTGGAACAATGTATACATATAAGGAGCTAATTTGTTTATCAGTACACTAAGCGTAAAACGTCTTTTAGATTCGGTTTTGAAACACTGCAAATAAGGTTTTGGAATCCAATAGTTTTCAATCCAATAATGTAAGTAATTTAAAAGAATAACTTATTCCTGTAAAAAGAGGAATTACATTAATTTTAAAAAAAGCAAAAATATAAGTACTTTTATTGTAGAAAATCAGTTATAGAAAAATATGAGTACCAGGATTTAAAGAAATAAAACACAAGGTAATTAGAAATTCTGAGAAAAGCAGAAGAAAAACAGAAAAATAATAACTGTTAAGAACTAAAAAAAATTTCAAACCAAACAAAATAAATCACTATCAAGATGTAAAGAGATCAACGGTGAATTGTTATAAAAATCCGATAATCTCTTTAAGTGTTGATATATATATATATATATTCGTGGGATCTGAATGTATTGAAAATAATTCGAATAATTTTCAATATATCCAAAAATTCCAAGTTTTGTTTGTGAATTGTAATGAACAAGGAATATTTAAAAATGGATTAATTAAAAATAAAATTGTGGTAAAATTACAATTTGCTTCCGTTGACAATATAATTATTTCCGATAGATTTACTATCGTAGTCATGCATACATTGTAAACATTCTGCAATAAAACATATACACAGCTGTCAAATTATTTAACCTGTCTGTAAACTATTTTCATTTGGTTGTCATGCTTATCATATTTCATAATGGTCAAATTAAGCAAAATCTCAATGAAGAATAAAAATTAAAAAAAATATTATATTAGAAAACACAAAGTGCAAATTTAGAAATCATTTTAGTCCACATAAAATTAAAAGTGGAGCCCTAATATTATTTTAATAAGAGATTTTGTAAACACCAAAAATATTTGAAATATCCATTTATGAATAAATAACAGAAGACTAAAACTGCAATCTAGACAACGGGAAGCATAGAAATGCTTGTTTGTGAAAAAAAATCTATTTAAAATCGTCTGGAAATAATAAGGATACCGACATAGATACAAATCAGTAAAAAAATTCATTTTAATATACTATTAGATTAATATCAAATAATATGCATAATAAATGATGATAAAATAAAATTATAAAGTAGCATAAAATTTTAAAAAAATATAATAATAGGAAAAATAATGGATGATAACCACATATAAAAAATTTAAAGGTATTAGTGAACATAATGTAATGTTTTCATCCAACTTGACAAACGTCAAAACAACAATTTGTACATAGTCTACCGATATCAAATTAGAACATAAATTTCAATATTTAAAAACTAAAAACAACAAATTTTCTCCTTTACCCTCCAACATGAATTATTAAAAAAAATAATCATTTAACGATGGTATCTACTACTTATTTTGTTTTTCTGTTTATTTAATGCCATTTAAGAAAAATTGTTAGTAATAGCTGACAAGTATAATTAAATATGAAAAATATTATGATAATTCTCTAGTTACATGTCTTTCACTTTTTTTCCATTGAAACAATCAAGGGACAGCTTTCGATTTAGTTTTCAACGTCTCATTATCTAAAAAGAAGAAACTTTCCTCATCTATTATTTTATCTGTTAAAAAAAGATTTGTGTCAATAACTAAATTTTTCAATCTAATGCAATAGAAATAAAAAAAGCACCAAAATCTTGGTCTTCCTGAAAAAATGAAATATCAATAAAATAATTACTGGTTTCATTATTATGGTGCTTCCTGTATGTCAAAATGAATAGATTTCTTGCGTGTTTCCTGACATGTACAACATACCTGCATACAGAAGTTTTTGTACCAAACCTGTATTAATTTTTGGGCAGATCCTATGAAATGAACCACGTGGTCGTGTCAGTTTAGCATGCATAACATAAGGAAAATCAGGGTTGCCAATTTGGCAAATTATTTTAAACGTTGGCATTGTTGCGATAGTATGTAAGTATCTACATTTACTCTACCTTCCTTTACTTCGTTGAGGACCAGTTGATTTTCGCTGTTAAGCCTAACTCTACTTCAAAGTTCATATAAAATCATTTCTGTAATAAAATGCGTCCAAAAATTTATGGTTTGCAATCATTCCAAATCAAGGGACTCGGAAAGAAGAAAATGCAATAACACATATGATATTGTGTTCCCTGAAGTAATCACATATATATGCAATTATAGATCTGAACTCATAATTAAATAAAAGAGTAAAATTATACTTCTGTCTCTCTCTCTATCATTGGGTTAAACATCAAGAATCTCATGCATATCTTATTCATTTTCATCCAAATATACAAAACACTATGGTCACACTAAAGGTGTGCTATAAACCAGAAAATCAATATGTTATGAAATTAAAGCTTACTTTCACTGAGGTTGTGTCTTTATTATTATAAAAAAAATACCGGATTAATAAGATTTTTTATAAATAACACAATAGTTTTCAATCAAAGCAAAGTATTACGGTCATGAAAGTATAGCCTTTCTGCAGTGACGTTACGTACACCCCCATATTGAGGGTGTCCCAATGCCTGACAGCCGCCAAGTACCGACTTTTTGTAAAATCCAACTTGGGGGCCCCAAAACTGTCTTTGCTGGGGGGCTGAAATGTTATCTGTTACACCACTGCATTTCTGTACTAAGTTATAAGATAAATCTGTACTTACATATTATGGCAACAACATTCAAGGTAACTCGCAAATTTGGCAATAGCAATTTCGCATGCGTTGTGTGTGCTGTTCTGAATGAGCAATCCCCTGTGTTTTCTGTCATATAATGTTACCAAAAGGGTGGATAATATGTATTTACTGTGAAAATCTTATTTGAACAATACAGATGGATTATTAATAAGACAAAATCTCTATTAAATATTATTAGTTAAGTAGATTTCATTTTTATACTTAAGGTCTAATAGCAAAAAGTAAAAATCATCCTTGAAATATATTATGTTCAATTTTAATAACTAATTTTACTCATTCTGTAGAGTTACTTTCGATTCTTTCAATATTCGAAAATGAGAATAAAAGGAATCGTGAAATAAGTGCTTTAAAATTGTTGAAACTTTTAAATAAATTCTGTTTGGGAATTTTAATACATTTTCTATAACTTAGCAAATAAGCGAATTTTTCAATAAACTGCATTCTAGGCACATTCTACTAACAGTGCTAATTGATAAAAATACCATGTTCTTTCAATTGTTAAATCCATATTGCATACTGAAACAAGTTAATGCTATAATTCATCCAAGCACATTTTACAGTAAACAATAGTTTTATTTATGTAACATAATGGACATTAGTTGAACCCCTTTCAAAGCAGAATATAAAATGGGGTTTTTGTAGTTGCCTATGTGTCATGACATCGATAAAGCTTTTCACTTTTGAGTTTTTTTGAGTGTAGAATAGAAGGCGCTTTGGATTCAGTGACAGGAATCGATCACCGAACAACTTAATTTAAATACATTACTGATAAATGAGTAAATATTTTGTTTTATCTCTCATTACTATTTCATGAGATTTGTTGCGCAACATTTAAATTTTAAAGTGAAGTTGTAATGGTCTCTGGGGACCTCACTTTGAGAACTAGAATAATTATGAGATATAAAAGAACCAGTAGCCATTATTATAATTAACTTCCTTTATTTGATTATCTTTCTCAAATAGAATCAAAGACTTATTAACAACAACAATGTGAATACTATGAGGTTTTAATTATTATTCTTTAAATTAACTCAATTAATTAATAATCCAATTAATTAATTCATTAAATAACGATCACGCAGAAATTACCACGATAAGAAATCCCAGAATTATATTCAATAATGTTCTTAATGAACATTTAACTTTAATCTCACTCTTAAAACTTTAATGAGACTTTAAATACAATTTTATATTTACCACTCGGAATCTCAATTCTTCATGAGATTAATTTATCTTCAACTACAATATTTCAATTCAAAATCACTATAACTCTATGTTTCAATATCTATCTCCTACTGCTCTAACTTTACTATTTCGTTTGACTTAAATACTGAATCTAATCTACATAACAAGTAATCCTGTCCGCTCTTTGGAGTTGATTGGAAATAGGTAGGGAATTAAATTTCCCTAAAAAGGTCGGTTCAGAAGGTTAGTGATAAAGTTCCGTATAGATTCGTCACAACCCCCTCCAAAAAAAAACGGGATTTATTCGAAGGACTCAAATGTCTTGAAGATAAATTACGTAAATCCTATCTTTGTCTTACAGTACCAACGATATTAATTTCTAACTGTATATTATTGAAACATCTTCTGTAATGAAAAAGGATAAAGTTACGATTTAGAATTAATTGACAAACCTCATAATATTTTACAAGTTTAAATTAATCCCTGCACTCTATCCATTCGGCAAGGGGGCATGGGAAAAACCACCCTAGTGGTGGCAAAAAACCAGCCCCATAGAGTATGACTTATATATTATACAAAAAATACAATACAATCTTCTGTGGCACTGGAACATCGAAGACTTCAGGGTCAGCTACCCTGAAAGATTGATATCCATTTGAGAAGTAGGTAAAAGTATACATGAAGTTATACATTTGTTACATGAATGTCATACAATAAATATCTGGTTCCTTTGCCTTCTCATTCGAAAAACTTGATGCGCTAGTTAGTGTTAATGGTTAATCCTATCTAACTTCGCCGCGCAATAAGGCACCAGATGTGAAACAAAACATACATAGAAACTCACATAGCATATAATAATAATCATTTTGTAATAAACAAATAACACAAACAACCAAATGAATTGTCGCATCTTAGCGAAGTCATACATCGAAGTAAACAAATGCAAAATTTACAGATGTTTTCTCCAAAATACAAAAAGTAACACAAAAGTCGTTTTTTCTGTTATAGAAAAAAAAACACACACAATGTAGTGTCCACTTTTGTCAGTCTTCTTAATTTTAGAGTCCGCCCGTGACTTGCTTTAATTGCAAAAATTCTTCATTTGTTCGTACCGCGAAGATAATGAAACAATACAACCTGGATTTTGTCTGTTAAATCCTATGCACTGGATCTCCATTCATCGCTTCCATACTGAGGCTTCTTCTGCGGAATATGCTGCCAGGTATGCCGTTGATTTCGATGTTGTTGAGGTTCTCATGGATTCTGTCTTTTCTTGTATACGGCTCCGTAGATAGTATGGGCAAGGTCTTCTTGTATTGGTTTGATTCGACCGGACTGTTTTCTCCGCTTGTTCGTTGTGTCTTCTCGTTGTCGCTCTGGTTTGACGGGTCTGGTTATCACGTCCACTAACTTCCATTCGGGATCCACTTGTAGTCGTAGCATTCCTGCGTTCAGGCAACTTTGATGGACCTGCAATGGACTGTACTCCTGGTGAAGAGGTATTAGGTTTTTTTAATTTGTGAGTTCTGGACGAGATCGAGGAAGGGATCGACCTCTTGATTCCCTGCCTTTGCTCAGGAGCGTGTCTTTTCCGGTCTGATGATCAGATCCTTGTCGGGATCTTTTCTTACATATCTTGGATCTTTTTATAGCTGGGCCCTTCGACGCAGTACTATTAATTTTACGTTTATTTCTGGGGATCTCCCGTGTGGTGTTACTCTGCCATGATCTACACCTCTCACTTTCCTGACTAGAGGTTTTCCTATGCTCTTTAAACTGTCCTTGATGTGATCTATTTGACCCATGACTAACTTCTTGTTCGTCATATAGAGTTTCTATCGGACTATCCGAACTAATTGTGTCTGACTGACGAGGTCGGTACACTCGAACCTGATCAATATTAACAGTTATATTTCTTCCGTTTTTCCAAATAACTAAATTATTTCCTTTTATTTCTAAAACCTTATAGGGACCTTCAAACTTAGGCATAAATTTTCCCACCTGTTTCTTACCCGCAGCACTTAAGAAATGTGTTTGAAGTAAAACCAAATCATTCACTTTGATGTGAACATCCCTCCTTCTGAGATTGTAATGTTTTTCCCAAGACCTATGCTGTTTTTGCATATTTCGTCTTGCCTCATCGAATAATCTTTTGATGTTACTACCAACATATTTCGCATCCTCCGTAACATTTATGAGCTTGCTAAACGGGTTATGATTTTCGATTGCTAGCTCGGACGCTGACCAGTGAGGTTGAACTGCAAACGCTCTCCCTCTGCTACTACGACCGACCGCCACGTGGCATATTGATTCGGCAGTATCTTGTTATTTTCCCCTCCCCATATTGATAGTGCATCTATTATCTACAGCCCTTGTCAGGGCTAACCTGCTTGAGCAGACACTGTAATTCTCCCCTATTTTTTGACCTGATAACAAATGGAAATGGATAATCGAAACGAACCCACGGATATGGACTTAATCGACTCGCCCAGACGAACACCAACTCCTCCACCTCTTTCGGCATGTGAGCAGATTTTACAAAACAAAGCCCAGCTGCAAAGATGGAGACTTTCAAAAGTTCAAGCTGGCCTGCATCGCTGAACTTCAAGCCATGCCCGATCACCACCCGGATGAGCCTTTCTACAGACGTGCCGTTTCGGGCTTCAAGAAGTTGAAGAAACAATTAACTTGGCGGTAAGTGATTTAGCCTCATTTCCTCCTTGTGTTTCCCCTGGCTGCCCTCATCATGATTCAGGATTGAAAATTATTACGCCTAAAAACTCCCCAGATGTAACTCCTACTAAAAGAGTATTAAACCTTAATAGTAACAGGATTTCCAATAAACGAAAAGAAGAATCGGACTTTGAATATGCTCCTCTAAGGAAGACAACTAAAAAGCAAATTTTAAATATTCCAAATGATAGCATTTCGATTTCCCCAAATAGATTTTCCTTACCTAGTGATAGCAATATAGAAGAAATCACAGGTTCTCAAAACGCTATTCCCGTTGTTACTCCCAAACCCCCATCGGCCACTGGCCCTACCCCTTCCGGCAATCAAAACCCCGTTAGTACGCTTCCCCCTCCAGTCATGCTTAGAATCACTGAAACTGTCAGAAGTCAAATGAAAATTATTAATGAAAAGTTCCCTAAGATAAGATCCCGTACAACCGGAGAATTTATTAAACTTTATACCGATAACTTAGAACAATTTCATGAACTGTTAACTTTTGCTGAAAAAACTAAATTCCAATTTTATGAAATTAAACCCAAAAACGAGCGCCCCATCAAGGTTGTACTGAAAGGACTGCCCCGCAACTTCAAGGTCGAAGAAATTCAAGCCGACTTAGAAGAACTAGGCTTTACCCCTGAAAAAGTAAATCAGCTAATAGGTCGCCGTAGTAAACAACCTATCCCGGTATTTCTGGTGACTCTCCCAAAAAGTATTGAGAATTTAAAAATCTTCCACTTAAAAACCCTAAGTTACTTAAGCATTCGTGTGGAAGGTTACAACGGAAAAGGTGTCACGCAATGCTACACGTGTAACCATTTCCATCATAATTCAGAGAACTGTCATCTAAACCCCCGCTGCTTAAAATGTGGTGAGGGACATATTACCCGTGAATGCCCAATAACCGAAAGGCTAGAAACTGCCTACTGTATCAACTGCGAAATGTACGGCCACATGGCTAACTGGAGAGGATGCCCCTGTTTCCCAAAGCCCCCTAAGGGCACTGCCCTGAATAATCGTAATTCGTATACTAATATATACAATAGTATTATAAGACCCAATGTATCCTATGCTCAAGCCGCAAATCCAAATAAAATTTCAACCAACTTTAACTCCCAAAATAAACAACCGATGGCACCAAAAGGACCTGTGAATTCTGCTCAAATTGAGGCCAATAGAAATCCCTCTGCAAATAACAGATCCATTCCAAATTTTAATAACAAGTCTAATAATAACTTTAACGGATATAACTTTAACGGAAAT
Source organism: Trichonephila clavipes (assembly GCA_019973935.1). Taxonomy (NCBI): domain Eukaryota; kingdom Metazoa; phylum Arthropoda; class Arachnida; order Araneae; family Nephilidae; genus Trichonephila; species Trichonephila clavipes. The sequence continues at coordinate 904,702 of BMAU01018702.1, read as the reverse complement.
ATTTTTAATAATAATAATTTTAACTTGCAAGCGACCCTACAAATGACTATGCAATGTTTGTGCCAACTTTCTCAATTTACCCAAGCCATAGCTACTTCAAATCCTAATTTCATGAATAACTTTAACCAAGTACAAAGAGCAAACAATGACCCAAATCAAATGTACGCCTTATTAGAGGCCTCTTGTAACAATAATAATGGTTAAGTCCCCCATTGGCCTCAATTTGTGTTCTTGGAACGCAAACGGACTGCTTAGACGTAGAGTAGAGCTACGAATTTTTATAGAGAAGCACTCTCCCGATATTTTTCTCATACAGGAAACTCATCTGAGACCTTCGCACACTTTTACAATAGCAAATTACACTTGCTACAGAAATGATAGGATCACTAACGCAACGGCCGCCGGCGGAACTCTTATTCTTATCAAAAAAATCTCTTAAACATTACTGTCTCCCCACCCCACCTATGCAAGCTATTGAAGCGACTAACATTATTCTAACTCCCCTCGACCATGACCCCGTTTCTATTGTCTCTGTTTACATTCCCCCTTCCTCTGACGATAACTTATTTACAATAGATTTAGAATATTTTCTCCAAACGAGTAGTCATTGTGTCGTCTTCGGCGATTTCAATGCTACTCATAGCGCTTGGAATTGCAATGTAAACTCAAACAGAGGCAAGCATCTTTTAATTTTGCCAATATCTTAAATCTGCACATAGCTTTTCCTGACTCTCCCACAAGATTTGGCCATAACTCAGCTAATACAATAGACTTTGCTTTAATCAAAAACTTTTACTACCCTTATACTATTAAATCTATTAATGATCTATATTCTGACCACAACCCTGTTTTCCTAAATTTCGATTTTAAACTTAAAGTGGAATCCTCAAATCTTAGAGCAATTACCACCAACTGGAAGGATTTTAGAATTAATTTAAATAATAACTTCTCTCTTTTAACTACTATCCGAATAATATTAATAATACCAATGATCTTGAAACCAAAATTACAGAGTTCACCGAAGCGGTCGTCGCTACCCATAGCCACGCCTCCCAGCCAATAGTGAACGCTCACCGAAACTACACTCCAAATCACATTAATCAACTTATTAAGCATAAAAACAACCTACGTAAACGATATCAGCAGACTTTAAATCCTTTTTATAAAACTTTATTCAATAGAGCTCAAGCCAACCTCAAAAAAGAACTTAAAATATATAGTAATGATACTTGGAATGCTAGACTAGAAGCTCTAAATACAACTGACAATAGCCTCTGGGAGGCACAGCGGTTCTTAAAAAATAAAAGATCTCAAATTCCTACGTTGAACTGTGCTACTGGTATGGCCGTCACTGATCCGCAGAAGGCTAACCTCCTTGCTAATACGATTAAAAATAACTTCATTGAAAATAACCGCATGCAGGACAACTACGATCAAGATGACGAGGTTGTCACCTCAACTGTGAATACCTTTCTCTCTTCCCCCTTCTACTCAAATTGAACCTGCCATGCCTGATGAAATTATTAACTTCATTAAAAATACTAGCTCTAAAAAGGCCCCGGTAAAGATACTATCACAAATAAAATGCTAAAAAATTTTCCTATCAAATTAATCCTCATACTAACTATTCTTGTCAATAAAATTCTTAAATTTCATCACTTTCCTAGTAACTGGAAAGAAGCTATCATTTTCCCTATTATTAAACCTGGTACAAATAAAAATCTTCCTAATTCATATAGACCTATTTCTCTCCTTTCAACTTTAAGTAAATTAACTGAGTACATTATTCTTAATAGACTTAAAAATTCATTAATGATAATAGCCTAATTAACCCTAATCAATATGGATTTACAAATAAACTATCTACCCTTCATCCTCTTCTCAGACTAACAGAAAGTATTTCGGAAGGTTTCCAAAAAGAAGAGCACGGGAGTGGTCTTTCTGGATATCCAGAAAGCCTTCGACCGTGTTTGGATTTTAGGACTCACTTTCAAACTAATTACTTACGATATTCCTTCTCCCCTCATTCACCTCATCCACTCGTATCTCACTAACAGATCCTTTCGGATCAGAGTAAATGAATCATTATCTAACTCTCATTCCATCTCTGCAGGGTGTCCTCAGGGCTCATTGCTCGGGCCCCTGTTGTTCAATCTCTATATAAATGACATTCCCAGCTACTCACTAACAAATATTAGCCTCTATGCGGATGATACGGCCATTAATGCCACGTACAAAAACTTAAAGACTGTTACCTTTGCCATTAACAAACACCTCAAGCTGCTAGAAAATTATTACGACAGATGGAAAATTAGTATCAATGTAGAAAAATCTTGTGCAGTCATCTTTACCAAAAGCGCACCATTCCTCCCCCTCTCATAATGTTCAATAAACAAATTCCCTGGTCTCAGAATACCAAATATCTTGGCGTTATTTTTGACTCACACTTAACTTGGAAACAACACATATTACACGTTCGCGATAAGTTCCGAAAAACAATGTTTAAATTTTTTTCCCCTAATTTCCCGGAACTCACATTTAAGTAGAGATAACAAAGTGCTTCTTTATACAGCCGTTATGCGTCCAATACTCGCTTATGCCTGTCCAGTATGGGGTTATGCTGCTAAAACCAATATTAATATTTTAAATACTCTGCAGAATTCATATATTAGAATGATTGTAAATGCCTGCCGCTACATGAAAAATGATCGCATAAATAAAGCTCTTAAAATCACTAGTTTTAAAGCACATATTCAAAAATTAGCTATAAATTTTTCGATAATTTGCCAAATACTAATAATGTAAATATGTTAAATCTAAACGATTACAACTGTAACGATAATACTAAAAGACCAAGAAGAATCCTTTTGGATTCTTACAATCCGCCTTAGCTTTTTATCCCTGCAATAATTTTTTAATTATTGCACCTAGTAAATTTAAAATTTTTTTTTTTTTTATTATTTTTCTTTCAATATTTATTTAATCTCCACACCCAACTGGACAAGTATATATTTTTAACTTTTACCCCCATGGGCAGCCAGCCTGAGGCTAAATTCACTTCTACCTCCAATTCACTGAGAGAGCAGTCCTAAGCTCTCAGCACCGTATAAAACTTTAACTCCAAGTAGTCATCTCTAAGCCCCTCCTCCCGGATTCCATCACCACAGCCAAATCGCCGACATGTCACTCCGCAGACTGAAAAAACCAACGAAGTCAAGTCCTGCATCACAGACATCATGATATGGGATTGAGGACTGTTTATCAGTCCAGGTACCCAAAAAAGACTGTCATCCACTGTCATCCAGTTATGATTTTCCTTCCTAAAAACAACTCAGCCGGAGTTTTATTTGTCGTCTCATTTACTGCCGTGCGCAATGCGAAAGCGAACTCGTGTAGAAATTGGTCCCAGTTTTCATGATTTTCTTCAACAAAAGAAGCTATCATTTGAACTAAATTCCTATTCACTCTCTCCGTGAGATTAGACTGTGGTCTGTACGTTACCGTTTTCATATGTTTGATGTCCAACCTGTGACTGAGATGTTCAAACACGTCAGAAATAAATTGGGGGCCGTTATCACTTATCAAAGAAATCGGAGCTCCGTAACGCGCTATATAGTTATTAAAAAAGGCATTAGCTATTGTCTGGGCTGAAGCTTTACGAAGAGGAATCAGCTCACACCACTTAGTGAAGTGGTCAGTTATAACTAATATGAATTTATATCTCTCGGGTCGGGATGCGGGGTAGGGACCTACTAAGTCTAGCGTTACAATTTCATTTGGATATTTCGAAACTATAGGCATTAAACGACCAGCTGGTAGCGCGTTTTTATAATTAAACTTTTGACACCGGTCACAGGTTGAAACATATTCAAATATATATTTTCTCATAAATGGAAAATAGCACGTGTCACGAAGTTTAAGATATGTCTTCCTCTTTCCGAGATGTCCTGCCAATGGCAGATCATGAAATTCTTTCATTATATCTTTTCGAAGAGAACCAGGAATATAAACTCTTAGTTCTCCCAGATTAGAAAAATACTTCGCGTAAAAGAGGAGACCATTTATTAACTTGAAGTCCTGGGACCAACTCTCGCATACCGTCGCATTAACAGAACCGTCATCAGGGTTTTCTAAGTATCGATAAATATGTCCTAATTCAGGATCTTCCCTCTGTTCCTTAATGAATTGTTCACGGGAATTTATTGCGAGGGCTCTAAGAGCTGCGCACGAAATTTGCGATCCCTCGACACTGTCTACTGGATTTCTTGATAAAAGGTCTGCGACCACGTTTTGAACACCAGGTCTGTGTTCCCATTCGATGTTAAACTCTGACAATTTCAATGCCCATCGGATCATCCTACTTGATAAATTCTTACCATTGGTTAACTTCGTTAACGTTGCGTGATCTGTAATCACTTTCACAGGTAGGGGTCCAAAATAAGTTTTAAACTTATTTAGAGCCCAAATTACCGCCAAACATTCTCTTTCGGTAACCGTATAATTACGTTCTGCTTTATTAAGGGTTCGAGACGCGAAAGAAATAGGTTTTTGATTTTGTTGAAGCACAGCACCAATTCCGACCCCACTTGCATCAGTGAATAAATTGAACTGTTCAGAAAAATTTGGTAATTGCAAAACCGGTGCCTCCGTTAGTGTGCGTTTGATCTGATCAAAAGAATCCTGTGCTTCTCCCGACCAGTTAAACTTCGCCCCCTTTTTCTTTAATTGGTACAATGGTTCGCATATATCTGCGTATCGCGGAATAAATTTTTGGTACCAACCCGTCATCCCTAAAAATTTTGACACTTCTTTATTATTTTTGGGAGGTTTCATTTCCGTAATTGCCCGAATTTTCTTATTGTCAGTTTCGATTCCTTCTTTACTAATAATCAGGCCTAAATATTTGAGTTTGTCACGAGCGAAGTGACATTTTTCTTTATTTAATGTTAGCCCTGCGTCTCGTAATAAGGTAAAAACTTGAGTTAAATGATCTAGATGGTCTTTAAACGATGGTGATGTAATAATAACATCATCCATATAAACGGACACGAAACGCCCAATAACAGGTTGGAGGATTATATCGATAGCCCTTTGGAAATTAGGTGCCGCCCCAGAAAGACCAAAAGGCATGCGTAGGAATGCAAAAGTGCCATTGCGAGTGATAAACGCTGTTTTTTTTTATGTCCTTTGGACTAATCGCCAACTGAAAATAGCCACTTCTGAGATCTAGAGTGGACATAACGTTGGTGTGAGGGATATTGGTGAGTAAGTCATCAATAACCGGTAATGGATATCGAGGATATTTGGTAATTCCATTTAGTTTCCGATAATCGATCGCGAAACGGTACGCCTCGGGAGAATCTGGAGGAAGGTCATTGTTCTTTCGAGTTAATACGACTGGAGATGCATAGGGCGAATTAATAGGACAAATTGTACCATCCCGTAACATCTTATCTATGTGATAATCAATAATGCCTTGTTTGACCCTGTCGTACTTGTATGGTCTCGACATTACCGGTCCTTTATCTCCAGTATCTATCTCATGATATACAACATGCGTTAATCCCGGTTGATCGGAAAATAACCCTTTAAAATTATTAAATAAGGCTTTTAATTGCCTCTGTTGCTCGTCATTAAGTTTCGATTCTGTGAGATCAATATCAACGAGTTTCTCCTCTTTAGGTGTTTGTTTGATCAGATGATCGGGAATGATTAAGGATTTCTGATCAAAATCTAATGTTAATCGCGACGCCTTCATAAAATCAATCCCTAAAATGCACTGATACTGCATGTTATCAAGTATATGGAATTCCCAGGGTTTCTGAAATTCCCTGATTCTAATTTGTAATTCGACTCTACCTAAATGATTGCACGGGGCTCCTTGTGCTGTCACGACTCTGTCTTTCGTCTTTTGACGAGGTCGGTATGAAAAATAATTGCGGTATACCTCCTCCGAAATAAAAGATTTCTCTGCTCCCGTGTCCCATAGTGCGGTAATAAAGGTTTCATTTAATAGAATCGGGACATACGGTAATTCGACTGGGGTCATTCTTATAGAGGATACTTTGATAGGCCGATGATCCCAAACTGGAGGATTTTCCGTACCTCGCGATCGATTACCCCCATATTCACATCGATCGCTTAAAAGTTTAAATTTCTACTTCGTTCATTTTGACCTCGAAATGAACTATTTCTCGACCCGCTTTGTCGACCGCCTTGACTGTGGAATGGTTGATCCGATTGTCCACCTTGGCGTCTACCTTCGAATCTGCGATTTGCGAAACCTTGGTTTTCGAATCGATTAAATTCCCTTTGTGGTCGGCTATTATTGGCGTATCTCTCATTATTTCTGTTTTCCCTCCAATTTTCCTGTCTATGCCGGGTATTAAAACGATTGTTTTCATGAGGGCCTGAACTTCTAAATCCCTCATTCGAACCTCTGATTTGTCTATGCATAAAACGTTCTTCGTATTTATCAACGATTTGTAGGAGATTGGCAGTATTTCGTGGATGTCTAACTTCGACATAATCCAAAATTTTAGGTTCTAATCGACTGACGACGTGATCTATTAATTTTTCCTCCGACATTTCTAGTTTAAGTATTTTATGAATTTTCAACAATTCATAAATAAAGTCCGAAGGTTGTTGATCTCGTCTTTGTGATGAGGAATAAAATCGCGTTTCTAGTTCTGACCTGTTTCTGACCACTGGAAATTGTTCTGACAATGCCTGTTTTAAGTGCGCGTAGTCTGTTGTCTTATCTTCAATGACTCTATAACCTAGAACTTCGAACCAGTCGAGTGCCCGTCCTTTGAGATGACCTTTCAAGTAAGCACATGCCAGTTGTGCAGGTATCTCATAATACGCGAGATTATGATCAATATTCTCCAAAAATCATCTATGTTCTCAATCCCCGAAAAATATTGTTCCGGAATGATTCTAAAACTGGATCCGACTCTATTCTCGGGATTTATACGTTGGGCGCCATTGTAATGGTCTCTGGGGACCTCACTTTGAGAACTAGAATAATTATGAGATATAAAAGAACCAGTAGCCATTATTATAATTAACTTTCTTTATTTGATTATCTTTCTCAAATAGAATCAAAGACTTATTAACAACAACAATGTGAATACTATGAGGTTTTAATTATTATTCTTTAAATTAACTCAATTAATTAATAATCCAATTAATTAATTCATTAAATAACGATCACGCAGAAATTACCACGATAAGAAATCCCAGAATTATATTCAATAATGTTCTTAATGAACATTTAACTTTAATCTCACTCTTAAAACTTTAATGAGACTTTAAATACAATTTTATATTTACCACTCGGAATCTCAATTCTTCATGAGATTAATTTATCTTCAACTACAATATTTCAATTCAAAATCACTATAACTCTATGTTTCAATATCTATCTCCTACTGCTCTAACTTTACTATTTCGTTTGACTTAAATATTGAATCTAATCTACATAACAAGTAATCCTGTCCGCTTTTTGGAGTTGATTGGAAATAGGTAGGGAATTAAATTTCCCTAAAAAGGTCGGTTCAGAAGGTTAGTGATAAAGTTCCGTATAGATTCGTCACAAAGTACTACATATTATTTACTATAAAGTAGTTTGGCACATCATGGAAATATCATTTTTATGTGTGTACTACTTGAATTCAGAATACTTATATTCAGAAGTCTAATTTTAATATCAGCTGAAAGCGACTTTTAGATACCTCATTTTAAGTGTGTAGTGTTACAACTCTTCAAAATATAGTTTCTCATCGCAACTTGATAACGTTTTGACCCTAGCATTGTATCAACATGAAAAAATTAATGATCATTTTTAATTAAGATACTATAAAAACTCAAAACATAATTAACGTCGTAAACATAATTAAGCGATCACGACGAGCACAGATTGGCCCGATAAAGCTTTTCACTTTTGAGTTTGAGTGCAGAATAAAGGGCGCTTTGGATTCAGTGACCGGAATCGATCGCCGAACAACTTAATTTAAATACATCACTGATAAATGAGTATAAATATTTTGTTTTATCTGTCATTAATATTTCTTTATTTTCATTGTAAAATTCCACTTAGTAATTTCTTTTAACAGCTATCGCTAAGCTCAGTTGCTCTGCGCCTAATTTCGGTTTCTAAAAAATTAACTTCGCTGAAAGCCCCCCACCACATATTCTACACTGAAACTAAGGGTGGGTTTAATATGAATACTGCTTACACTTGAATTTGATTTTAACATGACTAAATCAAACATGACTTATAAATTAAGTAAATTGCTTTTTAAATAATCCACCAAAATAATGAAAACATTTACCATATTGCAAAATTGACAGTCAACCATACATAGTGTAAATAATAATTTTACCTATATATTAAACGAACCTTATATTAAAAACAAATCATGTACTTTTAATTTTACAAATAAGAGAAAATCAGTGAAGTGAAGTAACAACAAAGAATCGAGTACTCATTTTAATACGTGTTTCATCCATGTGTAGCGTGGTAGATACGAAATATAGTTCGACAGATTTAAGAGAATTAAATTTGTTGTTGAATTCCAATTTTCAAGATATGTAGCTGGTATATTAAAAGAGTTTTTGTAATCCCGAATATCTTTTAATTTGTTCGAGAGGGGGAGTTAAGTGCATGTAAGAAATTTTGAGTATGTCTTTTTTCTCCGTGTACACCGCAAAATATTCCCTCTCAGCCATAGAAGACCATTTCCGTAAAATCTTTTTTTAGCGAATTTCTATTCAACAAAAGTAACATGCCTACTAAATTTCATTACGATAAGTACAGGATCGATAAATATTTTTTGTATAAATTACCTATAAATTACTACTCAAACTAAAGGAGTATTCTTAACAAATATATATTTGAAAACAAATGCCAAAATGTCCAGTCTGAAAATCTGAAAGTTCAAAAACGGTAATATTTATCTGTAACACATTCTGAAAACTCTAAAAACAACCTTTCGGGTTGATTCTCAAAACATTTTTGTAGCTTATCTTTACTCCATGAAAGAAATGCATCCATAAAATTTCTAGCATGTAGGTCATACAGAATTTATAATGACTTCTAAATTTTAACACTTTAAAGCAGAGGAGAAATAAATATTCCATTAAAAAACATTGTGTTTCAATACGCCAAAGTTCTTAGCACAATATAAGGAAGCAATGACATTTTTTCTCTCACTAAATATGATAATACTTAAAATATGACATAATTTAGGAGAAGGGGTCACTTTTTGCAGTGTCTATTAAAAATAAAAGAAATTAAAAGTTCTATGAATACGTCGTTTATAGCAGAGTTAACTGCAAAAATTCAGAAACTCATCTGTTAATTCTGTGCTTAAAAATATTTTTTATTAATTTAATTTAAGAATGAAAAAATACTTTAATTGAGACTAAATTTAAAACCTAAGTTCAGAATACTTCAAATATCTTAAAAATTTAATTGTTATTAGACATGAAATTTTGTGGCAAGCTTCTGAAATGATGAGCAAAAGAAAGTGCAAAAATGCTCTTTTTTCTTAATTATAGGTAACGTGTAGCCTTAAATATATTCAAATGTTTTGTATGTCTGATTTTTAAAATTATATGATAGGAATTAATATTCATACATCTAACTTGGCACTAATATTTTTTGTGATTCCCGCCTCTACAATTCTGTAGACAAACATTGCAGTTTCAGTTTTATGATCGAAAATATCTTTGCTACTAGAAATTGCTTATAAAATTTATTATGTGATTTTCTCATTTCGAACGACAAGTGGTTCCTTATACGTGAATTCATCGTTTAAAGAAGACGTCCTGGAATGGTGTCTGAGTATTTAACAAAAGCTTACAGATTGTCCGCCTTTGAAACAAATAGGGAATACTTCTTAGAAATTACGGTAATTTGAAAAGTAATGTATTTCTTACATGTAAGAAAAGAACAGAGTTTTAGTAGATGCTATCAAGCACACCCTACACTTCGGTTTCAAAACGGCAGTACTACCGTGTGTATCAGTTTGTAGGAAGGTGAACACTTCGAAATCCCAAAGGGTTGCTTTTTACACCTTCTTAAACTTTTCTCCCCTACTGGACATTACTTCACAGTGCACCATTCTCCCCTTCTTACCCTTCTGGGTAGCTCTACTACCTTCCATTTTCCTCAAACAGTAGGAAGATTATTTCTTCACTGGACTCCAAAAATCTCGTAAACCAAGTTTCTTACGGTCAAGCCCTGTATACTGGACCTCCGCCGTTTCTCGAATACTCATGCAGGACTCTTCAAGCATCAAAATTCAACTCTATCTGGTTGCTGTTCGCCTTCTTAAAATTTGCACTCCTACAGGACAGCATTTTAGAGCATTTTGGGCATGACTAGCCATTTTGAGACTTTATCCTCCCTGTCTTACAACCAATAGCATGATTCTCTTTTTACTATGGACTCCAATCTTCAAAAATATCAAAACCCAAACTCCCTATCTTCAATCCCCGCCTACTGACCTGCCGCAATCGTCCAATAGCCATGCAGTATTCTTTAAGCCTGGAAATTCCCTTCGTCGTTCTTCTCAAGTAGACGTTTTGTGAGTTAACGCAATGAAGGGTCATAGTAATATATATGAATGCAGATATTTTCGTAGGCTCCGTAGAATAGATTGTATCAATTGACAGAGATATCAGAATAAATGACGTGCCAGATGTAACACAAAGCAAAAGTATACTTTTGCAGTGGTCAAAACTATTTTGCTTTTCGTAAAGGAATATGTTTATGTTGAAGAAACTTCCATCATCCATAATAACCGAGTATATGTTTAAACGTCATGAACCCCAAGCTTGCTTAAATTCTGGGTTGTGAGAGGGATGAGACTGTTGGTAAAATATAGTTTTATTTGCAAATTAAATTAGGATCGTAACACTATCATTGTCGTATCCATTCTTTACTGTCCCACAGCTTTTCATTGGAGGAAATACCAAATCCAGATCGCAGCTATGTAAATTTCCCGATCTGTGGTCTCGCTGTTACTAAGCTTATTGCAGGTCTTGCTTTATCATAGGAGTCCAAAACATTTTTCTGCGTTGTTTTAATGTAGAAAATTTTATCTACCATTTTTCAAACAATTTTTTTTACCATATCTAAGTTTAGCAGTCTACGAATGATTTTCTTTTCGTTGTTTCCCCAGCTACATAGAAGATATGAATTTTGCATACTTAAATTTATTAAATTCCACCACATAAATTTTATGTTCGAATTAAATTCCAATAATTTACATCTTTTAGTGTCATCTCCGAGTTATCAACTCTGAAATTCTTTTGTAATATAAAATAAGAATCCCTCAAACAACTAATAAATGTAAAAATTAGCTCATGTTTGCTTACTGATAAATGAGTTTGTTATTTAAATTTGAAAATAATTTTGAATTTGTAAAGATTTACAAGGATCAATTTTCACACATTGCTGAGGTACTCATGTATAAACTTGACTTTTTATGTATTGATTTCGAACTTATGCGATTTTGCACCATTCATTGCATAACCGTAAAATTTTGCAGTGAGCTGTACTGGTGTTTTGAGGCTGCCATAAACATATCTGTCACAAAGAATTTTCATAAATTTATTTTTCACTTTTTTTCATAAGTTTTGTTGTTTACTGAAGAGTTCGTGAGTTTATACGTAAAGTCGCCAAGTGTGGAAATTTAGCATGTGACGTTATATTTTGAGTATGCAACATTTAAGGAAGTATTATTTTGAAATTGATTTCAATAATATATGGACCAGACATTGTATTCAAATATTGTCAAGTCCTAAGTTTGGCAAGTGCGTGTGTGTTGGCTATGTATTGCAATTTTTACGAATATAACTTATTTTTTTAATTGCAGATGAAAGTTTAAAGAATTCAATTCATGCATGAGACTGTCAATATTTATCATTTAATGTTTATTTTGACAGTTGCTTTCGGAAATATTTATTGATCAACAGTGATTAAATTATTTCTTCAAATTCAGAACTATTAACACCATAAAGTTACTAATCACTTTAATTTGTTTAACAAACGTAATATATATTTTTCGCATTTAAAAATCAGCTATCATTTTATCTCGATACATATTTTTCTTGTTATAAAAGGCATTATACATGTATGCCGAATTGCATAAAAAGTGTACAAACATCTACCAAGTAATCATAATATAATTTAAATAAATATTGTTTTGTATTAAATTGGGAAAATTTAATTCATTACTGTTGTTGTAGCTGGCTGTACTGATCGATTAAGCAATATGAGATTTATAATCGTTGGAACGGTGAAAGTTTGCCTTAAAAATTATTTTGCTGTTTTTTGCTTATTCTAATTAATTGTGAAAAATGTGAGAAAGGCTATTGAAACTCGATCTAACAAAGAGAAAATTCACTACACTTAACAGTTTTCGTATTGATAAAGACGAAAAAGCATGTCAGGCGGCAGATAGTGTGAATGATATTTAAACTCTCTGTACTGTGGTAGCGTCGAAAATATCGATAAGAAAGGCAAAATGATTTAAGTTGACCGGCATGTCAGTATTCGTTGTATCGCTCAAGTTTCAAAGATTGACCACAAAAAGTTTTAAGCCATTGGCACAAAGCTGGACTAAGAAAAAAACTTGACTGTTTGGGTACCACGCCAATTAACACAAAAATATGATGAATCGAATTTCCATCTGCGAAGCTTTAGCCAAACGGAATGAAATTGAATTTTTTTAAAAAGGAATGGAGACTCTGGATAAGAAAATGATTGCATATGACAGGAAACTGAGAGTGGTCAAAGCGTGATCAAGCAGCTCAAATGGAGATCAAACCAGGAAGGTTCTACTGTGCATTTTTTGGGACTGGGAAGGAATAATTTATTTAAGTTGCTTTCATATTGCTAAGCACTAAATCCTGATCCCTACTGTCGATTAAAAAACGCTTCAAGCTAGCTAGTGGTCAGAAATGGTACTATTTAGCCAACTGAATAAGCGTTGTGTTCCATTGGAAATCGCCAAGCTAAACACGTCCACAATGAATCACCAGAAACTCTTTGCGCATGGTTCGGAATTCGTATGCATCACCATATAGTACGAAGCTGTCACCAAGATATTACAATATTAAAAATACTTTAATATTAAGAAAATTGCATAAAGAGAAGAGTATGAAAATCCATTACTATAGCTTTTCACCAAGAGGAACCGATGTTTTTTGAGATAGGTATTATGATTATACTTTTAAAATGATAACAAATTGTAGAACTAATTGGTGCATATTTGACTAAAATTGGTATTCCAAAATATTTTAAGTAAAGTCACGTAGTTAACGTAAAGGTAACGGTTTCCTTTCCCCCAAATCAATATAAATTCACCGGATAGGAAAGAAATGTACAGTATTAACCCGGCAGTTCTCGCTGAGGGTATGTCATACCCGCCGACTAACATTTTTCAATGCTCCATCTAAACCGTTTTTTTGGAAAGCGGATCGTTTCTCGTGTAGCTGACATTAAGGTCATATCTTTTGATGGTCCTTAGCTTGAAAACGAAATCTAAATATATATTTTTGCCTATCGTCGCTCCGGGTATGTCCTACCCTACGCGTGAATTGAAATTATATTTCTGAAGACACGATCATGCTTTAAAATCTTTCTTTTGCTATAGCTTATCATTTTAGTTATGATGAAGGAAAATGACAGTTAAGAGTTTATTTATAGTACATACAATACTGTATAAGTAGTATTGCAGTACTTTCGGATGACGAAAGTTTGTTGTTGGTGTTGATGTGATTGAAAGAAATGTTGAAGAATACAATATAGCAAGTATGATTTCTCTACTGAAATCAATCAAGATTTGGAAGAGGAAGACACTGTTTAATATAAATATTTTGCAGGGAGGTACAAAGAAAATTTTTGGAAGAGCTTAATTTTAAGATATACAAATGGTGTACATGGTATCCAAATTCAGATGAACTGTTCAAGAAGAAAAAAAATTATTGGTGGAATAATAAGGGAAAATAAAAAAATAAATTACAAAATATTTCAATTAACTTGAAAGAGTGGTTAGCTTCTCTATGTTTGGCTTAAAAAGTTACAACAATTGCTTCATATACACCGAAGAAAAATTGGAACTGCCCTCTACATTCAGCAATACATAGTAATAATATAACGGAATAAATTACAGTTCCATCCACATCAGTTTGGATAAAAATTTGAATTTTTTTTGCATATTTAACTGAGGGAGAATTATCGTTGTTGACAAACGGACCCCATCATATTGAATTATTAGAAAAACTAATCCTTAGCCTGTACGACAATTTTTTTTTTGGTTGAACGTTGAGGTGATAAATGAGGCAGATTCTTTTAAGCCTTGAGAAAACACTTTTAAACATCAAACTAGACATATATTTCAGAAGTATTTGGATTTCGATTTATATAGAAGAATGTAGAAACATTCCATCAATGATTCTATGAATAATTTTAATAAAATAAAATCTATTTAAAACATCGCACTAATTTGGAGGAGATGTGTATGCACTATACACTAAATGCCCTACGAAGTAGAAAAAGAAAAACTAAATTTCTGTCTGAAAAGTTTCATAAACATAATGTATTCCCTATTTTTCACCTTTTTTTACTTTTGTATTTAAATAGTATGAAAAAACAGAAACTAATTATAAATACCCTGGGAGTGAAATCCTTCTTCTTTCCTTGATTTGGGCAATGTCTTGTTCATATCTATGATAAAAGAACTACATATTAATTTGTGTGTGGTTGGGCTTCTGGAATATGCCTTATCATTGTGAATTGATCGTAATATACTATACATTCCGCCGAAATGTGCTTCTAGTCGTCATTTCTTTTTCTTTTTTTTTTTTTTTTTTTTCGTTTAACTGATGTTTTTGAGACAGTTATGGTTATAAATGGACTCCTGGTAATCAAAAGAAAGATTGAGAAAACCACTGAATGGAAGGGAGACAAGTTGCTCGGTAATGTGAAGACTTTGTGCTTAGAGAGAATGAATTCCTATAGCCTAATGCAGGAGACGTCAAAATCTCAAGAGATAAAGTTTCACTTACGTAGATACCATAGATGAAAAAAGGGAGAGGGCATTATTATTTACGATAAAAAAAATTTATATTGTAAAGTTGTGAGTAGCTAATCATCAATAAATTGCCACAGAATAATTTGGGATTAAAAAGTTTTGTTTATTTGCTCAACAAATTGTTATTGAAGCAATAAATTATAGTTTTTACGCCAAGCCGGTGCAGTCCGTCTATATTACTCCAATTCTGAAACGCCACTGGCGTTCTCCGTCTCTCCGTTCTTTCCTCTCCAATCTCCGGCCTCCTTTCCTTAGCACTCTCCTCAAGTTCTCTCCATCCAGGGCTCTCCTCCCGTCTCCTGAAAAACCCTTTTAAACACCAGGAGCGGGTCCACAACACAACCCTCACTCTTCTTATTGGCTGGCCACAAAAGTCTATCTCGACCTCCGTA
The DNA here is from genome assembly GCA_019973935.1 of Trichonephila clavipes. Classification (NCBI taxonomy): domain Eukaryota; kingdom Metazoa; phylum Arthropoda; class Arachnida; order Araneae; family Nephilidae; genus Trichonephila; species Trichonephila clavipes. The sequence continues at coordinate 889,200 of BMAU01018702.1, read as the reverse complement.
GACCTATTTGTGCATAACACACATAAACACACTCGGGCCATCTGGACCAAGGCGTCATGATTTCCTGTCCATCATCTCGACACACTTGTTCATCACACCACTTATATTCTATTATCCCATTCTATCGAAATTGGCAGAGGCGACAGGATTCTTTTATACAAGCTTCGCCTATTGTCAATATAACCGATTCTCTTTTCATCATTATGATGGCCAGTCTGTGTGTTGGCGCTCTTGCCCGAGTTCAAACAATAATCAATGGCCCCAAGGCCATGTGCACTGGTCATTAGACACTACAATATACAGTACACCAAATACTACTACTTTGACTAATGTTCAAAACAACTAATATATCAAAATATGAAATATAAACTTTGAAACTTCGTGAAAAAAATTCTTTAACTTCAAAAGCACTACTCCGAATTCTCACGTTTACCGTAATTATTAAAGCTATCTTTTATTTTTTTTAGCATTCAAAAAACATTTGTACTTTCCATTTATCTTTTAACAACTTATATCATGAAATATGGAATGTACCTTTTTTTTACCTCCGTAGGGGGTATTCAATAAGGTAGAAATAGTGATTTTTAGGTGTTTGATGTTAGAGTCACATTACAAAAAAAAAAAAAAAAAAAAAAAAAACCTTGTAAATATTGAAGAATAAATAACATATATAAAATTAGAGAATTTATGAAGTTGTTTTTATAGAATTTAATTTATTTAGCTTATATAAGAATATATTTAAAAGCGTTTTTTTTAAAAATAAACTTCCAAGGGATAATTAATACATGAAAAACGGATATCTCCTAAACAATCCAATGAAATTTATAATATATATTTTATAAGCCCTTTTAAAATAACTAATAGCAGAATTTAAGATAATTACATTTAATCACATTTTTATAGTAAAGCTTGGCTTTCAAAATTCAGTAGTTTTGACGAAAACTCTCCCATTACCATCACACTCATGTGCTTTGAAAATATTTATTTCTTAAGGTATCCGACTACGTTCGGAGTCGTGATTTTGCAAAAGCGTGTAAATAAATAATATTTATGATTTTTAGTGTCACTTAGATTAGAAAATGTACATAAAATTGTTTTAAGTATAGTATTACAATAAAAAGTTATTTAAGTACAATAATTTGACAAAAAATGAAAATATTCAAAATATTATATTCTCCTTTTGCGGAAAATGCAGCTATTATAATAATATTTCGCCTGTGTATAGCTCAGACATCTGTGCAGAGGCATAACTAGAGAGAGATTTTGAAATATATAACATAAAAGTGGGTTTATCCATGTTTTACGACAACAGAGAGGAGCAATTTTAAGAAAAAAACGCTGATAATTATTTCAAACGGTTGTAACTCTGAAAGTAATATGAATTTTTCAAAAATCATATTTGAGCCTCTGTACAGAGGTCTGAGCTATATAGAGGCAAAATATTATCATAATAGAAGGATTTTTCACAAAAGCAGAACAGTTTGAAAAAAGGTTTTTGGCCGAAATATTGTATTTAAATATTTTTTTATCAAAATGGCCTTAAAGTATTATTATACATATATACTAATCTAAGTGATACTAAATATTATATTAAGTATCCATTTATGCGATTTTTTAAAATCACCGTTCCGAAGATATAGTCGGATACATTAACCTTTTTCTTATTCTGTGGTTTGCGACACTTCAGATGAATTAAGAAATGTATCAATGAAATTAAAATTGTATTACGTATAATCTATTTGTATTTATAGCGTATCTCTTAGCTTCCTCGTTGCAATGGTAGTCTAGTGGTCAAGGTAACAAACTCGTGGCCGGCGTGTCATGAGAACTGAAGCCTTCATGCAGAGGGTCCGATGCGTGTTTAAGCTCTCCAGGCTCAAAAGTCCTTCTGTTGGACGGTGTGGTAGTTATAATAGGGTGTGCCAGTTCTGGTGTCATCATCGTCACTTGCCCAAGGTTCAAAACTACGAGGTCCATCACCAAAAGCCTTCCATGAGCTAAAAAGTGCGACGTTTATATTTAGTCAGTTACCAAAGTCATTAAAGACCCATTTCATAGAAGGGCAGATTCACGTTCAAACCGGTTCGGTTTAAAATGCTCCCGTTGGCATAGAGTGAGTGTAGAGAAAGAGAAAAGGTGTCGCCCTCGTCATTTGATGAAGGTTCATATGATAAAGCCTTTCGCCAATATCCTCGTGTTGCTTTTATATTGCGAGTGGATTCCTACACTAATTTTACGCTCTATGACACGTGCGGACTTTTCAGGAAGTTTCCGCCGGGTTTATAAATAGAGCATTGCCAGCAGCAACCAGTCAGTCTTGATTTAACCAGTGATTAGAGACTATTTGTTTTGATTACCGATTAGCTCGGCTGTGCTTGTGAATAATCATTTACATACGTGTGTTTTAAACACTGATAATTGTGTTTGATTGCTGTCGAAGGTGTGAAGGTCCTTCTGATATTTACACTGTGAATATTGCTGCGGAATACTCTGTTTCACGGATTGCAATTTCGATAATAAAATCGCATCATTTTTTAAAAAATACTGTTACCTCTTATTTTGAATGTTTTGCATAAAATCCTCAAAACTAGATCTACGTAGCAATATTAAAAAGTCAAAAACAAACGACTGTTTTAAATAAATACTAATTTACTGAAATTAAACAAACAAAATACATTATATCCTGCAAAAAATACACACAAATTTTTACCACTAACAAATTTATCAGTATTGCACAATGTATTTGTTGTTATTTCGTGTAATTGTCTTATAGTATGACTCTTTATATCATAAAAAAAAATGTCGTTGACATAATGTTTTGCGAAGCATGTTGTGCCATTGCTGTGTCGCAAAACATTTCGATTCCCAAATTCGACAGGAACTTTACTATTATGCGGTATCCATTCGATGCCTCACCTAGCGACATATAGTCGAGATTTACAGAAGAATTATCAATTTCACCTGTAATTTCTTCAGTTTCTTCGCAGTCACTTTTACACAATCATTGGAATCAAAATTAAAAAAAGACAGCTCACCATCATTCGATTCATTCTCAGAAAGCTTTGGCAGTAAATTATCAGTTTATTATCGCCGTAATCAGGGCTTAGACCTTTTGTCCCAGGCGTCGTTTCAGAGTGTCTGATCTGCACAAGGTTAGAATAATGAATGAAATTTTATTTTATGAGCAGGTAAGCAAATGCTATATAATGAAACACCATTGGACGTTCTACGTATATAAAGTTGTAAAATTTCTCCTACTTGATCAAGAACCACCTATTTTTTTCTGTGTAATCACTATGGAAATGAATAAAAGTCACGAAACATTTTCAAGTTCCCTTTTAAAATTTGGAAACGAGAACAAACTAAACAGACTCCTGCGTCCAATGGACACCAACGGACGTTTTAGTGTTAAGTTAAAAAAATCCCTACATTGCTGTTTTTCTCTTTTATATAAAGTTTAAATCCATTTAGGATGACCTTATTGGACACAAACTACGGAATGCTAATTAAGAATGAATAACTCGAAAAATACAAATATTCAACTGATAAATATATAATGCTTCAAGTTGATAAATAGTGATTTAGGAACGTATAATTGTAGAAGTTTTTAACAAACTTTGGGAGTGTCTAATACACGGCCAAGTATCACGCCCCCGTATAGGGTGCTGCCCTATATGGGGGAGTAATAAACGTGTAGGAAGCGCAATCATACTTAAAAAATTGATAACAAAAGAGAGTTTTTTAAAAATGTTATTAATTTTCTGAATGTAAGCAAACAAAATACATTCCGACGTAATTAGAAGTAAAACTATACACTTATAAGAATAATACACTTATAACTGCTTCATTTTAATGCATAATTTTTTTATAATTAATTTAAGAATAGTAAGTTAAGAAAAAGATTAAAAATTACCAGTGATCTGAAGGGCTTGTCATTCTTAAAATTATGTACAGAAAGTAGCAATTAACATGATAAAGATAGTCAGCCATAGTCTGAACGTTTCTAGTTTATTATTACTTTACTAAATTTCAACAACCCAGGGTAAGAAGTGCACACTACTATGAAATATAGCATCAATTAACAGAAGAAAATATACTTAATAATTTAAAATGTTTCAATTAATTTACGCTTAGAACTCTTCGATTACATACTGTTTGGATTACCTGAAAATTCCCTTTTACAAAATTTTAGAACACATATATAAATATACGGAAAAACATGGAAGCATCAAATCTAATGTTCATCTTTTTCATTTGACTTCTACTCAAAAGTACGCATCAGTTCATTAGCATGTATCACTAAAGAGAAAATATCTTAACGGTTTTACTGAAAGGGAACTGAAGACATTATTTCTGTATTGTACAGTACACATTAATATTTCTTCTCTAGGAAGAATTAATTTAAGTGAAAGTAGAATAAATATATACGTGTTGATTAGAATTAAAGTTAGAGTTTCAAAACGCTACAAAAAAGAACCAACGAACAGAATAACGTCAAATTTGAACGGAAAATTATTGATAAAAGGAGGAAAATGCATGACACCAGAAAAAAAATATTTTCAAATTGTATCAACAGTTGACTCTGCAATCTTCAGAATACGTAAATGAAAATACCTGTCATGCGCAAGACTGGTTTCATTTTTATAAAAACGCCGAGTATTCGACTTTTCATCATTTACCCACACAGGCACAAGAACTTTTTCTAATCAATTTCTGTTCCATAATTTCAAGGCAGCGAATAGAGTGTTAACTCACTGATTCTTTAATCCACTAATCAGGAATCTCCACTACTAGGTCCAAATACATTTCTATATCGGAGGAGGAACGTTTCGCGTTCCATTTCCGAAAGATGTCAAGCTTTGCTTCTTTTTCCTCATTTAACGTCGGATAGTTTTGCCATGCTTGTCTCATTGAAAGAAAGGTCTTTGCTTTCTGAACTTAAGCATTTTGAAAAACAAAAACGGAAACAAAAAATATCAAGAAAATGGAGACCTAATTACATGCATTTGGGATTATAAACAAAATAAAAATTATCTAGTCTTAACACTTTCTGGACAGAAAAGAAAGCCTTAGGTTTAGGAAACACGCATATTTTCAAAATTGAAAGTCTGAAAATATCGCATTTAAATTTTGTAAAGTCATACACGAAAATCTAATAATCACTGTAAAGCTCTAATTTTTAAGTTGTTACTTTCCAACTTAAGGTCTACATTAAAACAGTAATTGAATTAAATATGACAGGAAATGTTTAGTTAATTGAAATTTTTTTTCATATTTTTATAAGCATTTGTTTTAACGACTGATTTTATTCACAACATAATATTTCCACAAACGCTTTGAAATACGAAGTATTTACTATGTAAAAATAATGAAGATCCTAACTTAAGCTAAAAATCAACAGGTTTGTTCCCAATATTTATACTTTTTCTGTTTTAATTGGGAGCAGTATAGCAAGCTTGAGTTTTTGTTGCGCAACATCTAAATTCTAAAATGAAGTACTACATTTTTTTTTACTATACAGTAGTTTGATACATAATGGAAATATAATTCTTATCCGTAGTACTTAAATTCAGAATACTTATATTCTGAATTTTAATCTCAGCTGAGAGCGACTTTTAGATACCTCATTTTAAGTAGTGTTACAACTCTTCAAAATAATGTTTCTCATAGCAACTTGAGAACGTTTTGACCCTAGCATTGGTTCAACATGAGAAAATTAATGATCATTTTTAGTTAAGAAACTATGAAAATTCAAAACATAATCAAACATAAATGATTTTATCCATGAAAATTTAAATAAATAACCACTTCAACCTTAAAAAGTTGATTGTGCTAAAAAAAATTTTTTTATGTATTTAAATTTAAAAATGTAACAAATTGCTTTCACAATGAAACTGAAGCCAAAACCTAAGTTCAATACTTCAAATATCTTAAAAACTAATTTGTTATCGAAACTGAAATTTGGTGACAAATTTCTGAACGATATGGGCCAAAAAGAGAACAAAAAGTTTCTTTTCACTATTTTTTAAATTGATAAGTAATGTTTAGTCTTAAATATATTCAAATATTTTGAATGTCTGAGTTTTAACATCTTATAGTGTTAAATTTTAGTCATCCAAATTGGTGAGCTGTGATACAGGCAAGAATATTTTGTTGTGATTACCGCCTCTTATCCAACAGAAAAGCATCGGATATTACATTTTTGTATGACAGAGAATGTTCTTACCACTACAAATTGTTTATAATATGCAATATATTGCAACTTCCTAACTTCGGACGACATTTACCTACTGACTCCCTAACTTTGCTCTTAAAGAAGACATCATGGAGTGATGTCTGACTATTTAACAAAAGAATACAGGTTGTCCACTTTTAAGAATTCCATTCTTCTCTTCACCCTCCTCTTTATCATATCGAAGCAACCACCATAACTAATTATCCTCCCAATACTAACCCCGTTGCAATATATCTACCATTTATGTTCCACCACAATCTGTTAAATTTATATTCACCTTAGACTTGGAAATTATTCTCCAGATCAACAGCAATTGTGTCATCTTTGGTGATTTCAATGCCCCACACAATACGTGGAATTACTCCCATAATTCTACTGGAGGCATTCAACTTAAAAATTTTGCCCAATTTTATTAACTTCGAAATTACCTTTCCAAATTCTCCCACCAGATATTGATATAATTCTTCAAATACTCTAGAGTTTGCCTTTATCAGGAACTTCAATATCCCGTGCGATATTGATTCCGTACCTCAACTCACCTCTGAAACGTATAACTCATCCAGTGTTATGCTAAGTTTTTCCTTAATTTCCTCTATTTATAATGATAAAGCTAGAGCAATTACCACCTGTTGGTTTGCATTTAAGAAAAATATTAAAATAATCTCCCCTTGTCTGACTTTTTTTTTAGTAACATCAATAACCCAAATTCACTAGAAGATAAAATAACTAAGTTCACCTATGCGGTTCGCTCCGCCGTCCTGCACTCCTCTAAGCCAATCACAAACAAGCAACACAGTTACACTCCACAACATGTTAGACTTAATTTCACGGAAATATGTACTAGAAATTTTTTTCAACTTACACTAAATCCTCTCCATAAATCTGAAGCGAACAGACTTCAAGCTTTTATAAAAAGAGAGGTTAAAATCCACTCACAAGCTTCATGGAACGTAAAACTCACTGCACTCAATACACAAGGCAACAGTCTATGGAAAATCTAAATTACTTTAAAAAAAGCCATTAACTATTCCAAATCTAAGCAGCTTCTCTACCATCTCCAGCAACGATGAGCAGAAAGCAAATTTTATAGTAAACATATGCGAAGACAATTACAAGGAGAATAAAAGGCAAGATTACATCAAAAGTAACATCTACTCTCACGTCACTTACACATTAGAGAAATTCTTCTCCTACCATCATTCTTACTAACATGGATAATATCTGCAACTATATTAAAAAGCTTAAAAATACCATTGTCCCAGGTTTCGAATTCATCAAGGATAAAATGGTTAAAAACTTTTCCCTCAAAATTTTGCTACTTCTAACTTACATAATTAACAAAATTCTTTTTCTACGCCATTTTACAAACAATTGGAAAATAGTCTTTGTTTTTCCCATTCAAAAAACAAAGAAATTCAAATACATTCCAGATTCATATAATCCAATTTATTTACTTTCTGCGCTTAGTAAAATTGCGGAGCACATCATTCTTAATATAATTATATATATACATATATATATATATATATGTATAATATTTTGAAGAAATTCTTGGATTGACAGGAGAAATGCTGCAACTGTTAGCAAGTTGACCTATTATATTTTATTTCAATATTCAGTAAAGAAATCTACACTCCAAGCCATGACAAAAACGAGAGCTTTTTCAGCGTTGATCAGCAGCGAGTGAGTCCTTAGTACACGTGTCTTCTTTAAGTTCGGCGAAAGTAGATGTCAAAGCTCCTATGCGGGAGGTAGGTTGAGTTATCCTGGTAGGAAGTGTACTCCAACTGACACTTGTGGGGCTGGGGATTCATCACATATATAAATAAATTATATATGTATATATATATATAAATCCTACATCAGTGATTTTAACTTCCTTAACCCCAATCAGTTTGGTTTCACAAGACAACTTTCTACTTATCACCCACTACCTAAACTCTTGGAAAATATTTCTTCCGGATTTCAGAGAGGCAGGACCCTTGGTGCTGTTTTTCGGGATATCCAAAAGCCAATCGACCGTGTCCGGATCAGTGGGCTAATTTACAAACTAATCACTAACAATTTTCTGCCTTCTAACAGTCACATCCTAAATTCCTACCTCGTTAATAGGTCATACGAAGTCAGAGTCAACGACACTTTCTCACTAACACAAAATGTTAACATTGGCGTCTCGCAGGGCTCGTTATTAGGGCACGTACTCTTAAAAATATTTCTCAATGACATTCCTTCACACCTAGGCACTTTAATTAATCTTTACGTCGACGACACAACTATTTCAGCTACTTCTAAAAATACGAAATCCGTCACGATCGCACTTAACAAACAACTGGCTCTCCTCGAAAAATACGTCAACACCTGGAAGATTAAAATCAACGTCGATAAGACTGCTGCAGTCTTATTCAAAAAAGGCACAAGCCAATCGTATCCCCACGCTCTATTCTTCACCACTCCACTGGTCTCAGAGCACAAAGTACTTAGGTGTTATCCTAGACAAGAACTTCAAATGAAAACATATTCTACACTCGCAAAATATATTCCAGATCGCATTAAAATTAATTTACTCCTTAATTAGCCAGAATTATATAATAAGGTACTTCTCTACACTACGGTCTTTCGACAAAATTTAAGCTACGCTTACCCTGTGCGAGGATACGCAGCAAATACGAATATCAAAATACTTGAAACTGCCCCAAATTCTATTATTAGAACCGTAGTCAAAGCATGTATTTACACCAAAAATGCCAATACCTACAAAGCCATCAAAATTCCCCCTTTTATGTATCTCATTCAAGATCTAGCAAAAAATTCTACAATAATCTACTTAATATTAATAATATCAACATCATTAGTCTTCAAAATTACACCCCACTGAATCATCGTAAGAGGCCTAGGAGAATTCTCCTTGACTCATATAATCCATTCTAATATATCTGACTATTATTCACCTTTGTTGAACACACTTGAGGAGAGGAAACTCACTTGATCGCACAGATCAATAAAATTGCTCTTTTTACACAATCCTTTTGCCAGACGAACCCGCACGACCGATCCAACAGTTGACTGCGTCTTTCCCTGCAATCCTCATCCATCACCACCCTGACAGCATCAACAAATCCGGATTTACCTCAACCCGTTGCTTTCCATATCGCCAGGGCTGCTGAAGCAGACGATTGTGTGTGTCATCCTTTGCTCTGCTCACCGCCACTTTCATAAAAGGAACTTTTCTTCTATCAAATCAGGAGGCTCCATCTCAACCCAGACGTTAACAAACAAGAACTCTTAAACTTTTTATGTTTTGGGAAGGAGGATTAATTTATAATCCAGTTCCCAAAGACACTCAGCGTACATATTTCCACATTTAAAAGAAGTATGGAGTGCTTCTTAGAAATTGCGACAATTGGAGAAGTAATATATTAATCCTGAAGTTAGCAAAGAAGACATTTAACACATGTTATCAAGCGCCTGCAACACTATAGGACAAAAACGCAGCACTACAGAGTGCGGTCAATTCGAAGGAGGGTGACCACTTCGAAAACGTGGCGATTGGGTTTCTCCTTCTTAACCCTCTCCCCTCCAATAGAATATTGCTTCACACACCAGTCTCACACACGCTTAATGAAAAATAATAGTATTCTTCAAAACCCCAGAGTTAAAAAGTGATAACTGAGAGTATTCGAATTTTGTATACCCTAAAAATATTTCTTGAAAAAAGGTTTCAACATTACAACATTTTTAAAAGAGTTTAACTCTGGCTGTATTTTTTCCTACCAAATTTTTTAATATTTTTTCGGTTAATGATTTACTTTCAATTTAAGATGGGCGAAGGAATTTTTGGATAGCTGTAGGTTTTTTAGTTTCCTAATTACAAAAAATATTGATCCGCTGTTATTTTTAGGAAATGCATTTTTGAAATTTCTTTCCCCAATGGGAATAATGACCGAAGATTAAATGTATTGTTATTTACCACTATATAGTTTTATTAATACAAAGTAAAAAAATGCCAATTCTACAAATGTTTCTATGAAATAAAAATAGTAAAATGTATATATATATATACAATTTCTGAAGAATGCTTTTCAATTTAAAAAAACAACACCATTATTTCGCTTTCTGAATGATTTTAAAAGTAAACAGTACACTATGTTCGAGCCAAAAGTATCCAAAAGTAATTGCTTGTTAGTACGGAACTACCCATCAGAATGTAATAAATTAATCTCCGTTTTTTTTTGCTCTACTCCAATATGTCGCACGTGCACGTATTATTCAACAAACGTTTAACTTTTTACACTGATTTCATCAGAAAAATATGGGGGCCTCAGTAAAAGACGGAGTGCGTAAAATTAAAATAATTTAAGTCAATCATGATTGTACAGCGACATGTTCGAACAGAATGGAATGCCGACTCTCCGACATCAAAATGTACTTACCAATGGGAAAGAAATTTAAAGGAGACGGGAACTTTGGTATCTCAAAATGGAAAGTATCCTCAAGTTTTCGTGATAGAAGACACTGTCCATCGTGTGCATGATTCATTTTGTGGGAGTTCTATTAGACAAGCCAATTAGTCTATTAGACAAGCCAATAACGACATACATTCCATTTTGTTCGAACACTTCACCGTGCACATGTGAATGCTGTAAATTCCGTTAACCAAAATTCGCAATAAATCCTTCACTATGACATCCACGTCTTTACTAATGAAATGAGTGTATAAAGTTTATCGTCAGCGATTGCGGAATAATGCGCGCATTAGTGGCAGTTTGGACTTTCAGAATAGACCCAAAAAATCTCGAAGAGTTTTCAAATCCATTGAGGAAAAGTTTATTACATTCTGATGGGTAGTTTTGTAATAATAAGCCATTAATTTTGGATACTCTCAGCTTCGACGCCCTGTATTTAACTTTAATTGGCTCGGTGGCATAGAGGCAGCTTGATCACCTCGTGAGATAAAGGTTGCGCAATTGGTCCCATCTAGAGTTGACAGATTTTCTGGATGCGAAAATCGTAGGCAATCATATCAAATTATTATGTGGCATGTAAATGATTCCATGAGTATCAATTTAATTCTGGTACTTTGAGAAAATTAAAATCACAGGAACATTTATCATGAAATGGGATATTAAATTAAAATTAAATATATCATCAAAAATTTTGTAGCGGGATCCACCAATAAAATGACTATCACATTTATTGTATTTGCAGCATTTGTAAAGGCTTGTGTTCTAAAGTGCATCTCATTTGTAAAAAAACCCCAAAATTATTGCAATATTATAAATATATGTTAATTACAGACGTCTTTGTTATGGTAACATAATAATCACCCGCAGCACAGGAAACCATTTCAAATTTTATATATCTTACGCTAACATTATTTATGAAGAATACTTATTACAAGCATTTTGTCCAATAATCTAATCAGTAGTCTAACATTTCGAAATCATGAAAACGTAAATAGATTTTATATCAGGTCTGTAATTATCCAGAGATCCTGAATAAGAAGTTTGAATATATTGTGATAGAATTTAAATTGCAGAAAGAAAAAAAGAAAAATTGCTTTTTATAGGCAATTCTTAAGCATCTTTAGTTATGTAATAAAAAAATTGATTAGTTTAAGAATAATGAAGTAACGTGCTTATGTGTATATGTATACATAATGTGTGTATATATCACATCGTTTATTTTCAGATATTGATTTTAGTTTTAAAATAAGATTACTCAACTTTTACGACAAATTAATGTAATAAATTTTTCATTCGTAAGAAAACTAGTGTTTACCAACATTTAAGCACTTTTGTGAAACATAATTTCTCCATTCATATAGTATTTATATCCATCGCACCTCCACGCATTGATATGTGTCGGTAATTGAGTATTTACAAGTGCATTAAATATTTTTGTTAAAGCCAATGATCTTTGAGATAAGTGAAAACGTAAAAAATACATTACACCAAACATGTTGCAGGGAGAAAATTTCTGAGAAATTGATAGTATTGATAATCGATCGATAATTGATAAATAGTTTCGTTTAACTATTATTATTTTTCGTTCTACCAGTAAGACATTTAAAATAACGTATTTACACGAATCTAAACCGCACCTTTTTACCAATATTAATGCTACTGAGAATCGAATGTGGCTTAGAATGGAAGGGAAAAAATTCGTTCGATGGGGGCACAAGTAGAGCAATTACAAGTTTCTATAAGAATTCAAAAATTCGTTATACGGGTAAAATAAGTAATTATTCTCTTCTTTCTAGTTCACATGATATATTTATTTTAATCTAGTAAAATTGAATACTGAGAGACTATTTTACACTATTTTTCATTTTTCACAAAAATCCGTTGAGAATTAGGGTTGCGGCACAGAATCGATGGTGGCTTTAGATTCGAGTAAATACGACATTTCAAAATCAATCTCGTTTAAAGTGTTTTCAAACAATAAGTTGTAATTTAATGTAATTAATATTATTTATAGTTATTATATTATTTAATAAACACACACACTTACAAGAATCGCTATGAAAATTTATTTTAAGTATATTACTTATCAAATCGTTTGTGATCAGAAAAATATTCTGGATACTTAACACCAATTAATTTGTTCATGTTTATAGTATTAATTTTTCTGTTGATAAACACGCCGCTGAGCTTTTCATCTTTTTTTTTGACAAAATGTTACACCATAAAAAAATTGGCCGCCTAACGACACCAATAAAAAGAGTCCCTAACAATTCTCATTTGACACTACCGAAACGCATTGTAAGGTCTTCTGGCTATCAAAAAGAGTCATTTGGCGTAATTTATGGGTTTTCTCATAACAGCCATCCAATCAGCTCCCTAACGCTTTATATTCAGAAACGCAATCATCATGATTTTCTGTTAGAATGAAGAATGTAGAATTTATTGTTTCCGTATAATTGTGGTGTTTTGATTTTTCCTATAACTTTTTATGTTCCACAAATTCTTTATATATATATATATATATATATATATATATATATATATATATATATATATATATATATATATATATATATATATATATATATATATATATATATATATATATATATATATATATATATATATACATATATATATATATATACATACATACATATATTTATTTGTCTCTACATAAATAATGATAATACTGATATGTGTTCAACTGATTAACTGATAACTGAAAATATCAAATGATAATATAATTTGATAAGTTCAACTGATAATAGTGTTGCTTTATTAAAGATAGAATTAAAAGTTATTCAAATGAGAATATTAAAATAGAAATACACTAAGCTTAATTAAAAGATTAAGAGAAAGTTAAAGAAGTTAATTTGTTTAAAAGGAATTAATCAATGGCCTATTGTATAAGTATCAGAGTTTTTAGTAGCTCTTTGTTTTCAAAATGTGAAACAGAAATCAAAATTAGAAATCCCTGAAAATTGCAGACAAAAAAATAACTACATCCTTATTATAGTAAATAAGTAGGTTTTTTATTTAGTTAAAATTAAGTCTATTTTTTGCATAGACATTATTTTAATATTAATTATAAAATAAAATAAGTAGTACAATAAAAATTAAGCCTCAATTGTTCATCTTAAGCATACGGCCAATTTAATTTCTTCTTAACTAAAAATTTCTTTAAATTCTCAAAATTGCATACCCAATAATTACTGTCTATGCAGACGATAATTCTACAGATGTATTCATGGCATGATTACATTTGCAAATGGCAAATTATTTGCCCGCAGAACTTCAAACAACAATTTTATTTTAAAAAATAGTTACGCACTTATTACTAGAATATAAATACTATAAAAAAATGTTTTAGAAATGATATATTATATATAGATAACATTGTTATAGTAATACACAGCGTGTGTCATTAAAGTGTTCGTACACTTGCAATGTCTTATATAATTTAATGTTTTCGACTAATAAAAATAAATATATTGTAATTGTAATTTTCTTATGATATCTGCAACTTGTTCTTAATGGAATGACATATTTAATTTTTTAAAAATAATATAACTATTTTTTAAAAAAAATTAATAATCAAAAAGCTACTAAAAATTAGGCTACAAAAGTCTTCAAACACTTAACAAAAATCTCAACTTAGCTTTAAATATAGTATTTATTTCTTAATTTAGTATACATAGTAGGATATCTTTTAGTGTCCACAACAACTTTAGGCATCTTGGTATAGATTTAATCAGTTTTATGTAATTTCTGCATCGATTTTCCTCCATTCTTCTGTTATTATTTTTTTTACTTCACATTGTGTGTTTTTTTGTCATGTTTTCCTTTTTTACATCAAAATCTCCACAGATATGTTCTACTGGGCTAAACAAAGTGATTGAGGAGGTGTTTTATAATTTGGGGACAGTTATAGAGACACCAGTAGCGTACATTGAGTTATCCTGCTAAAAATGAAGTCGTTTCCATTATCCAAATTTTAAGCGAATAATTTAAAATTTATCTTTAAAATGTTCAAATAGAGCTCGTGATTCACAATATCAACAAATATACCAAATTACCTAATTATGTGGTCGATTTACACCTCCACGCAAGAACACTTCCACCTCCAAGTTTTATTGATCAGATTAGATTCTTGGGATTACGTTTCAGAAAATTCAAAATTGACAGCAATTGATTGGGATGGCAGATCAATCAAAGTGTTTGTTTCGGATGGGCCTTTAATAGCATGTAACTGAAAAAAAAATAATAGTTTAATCCCCTGAACGTATGTGGAACAAGAACTACACCTACATGCTTCAGCAGGTAAGTGAAGGTTCTCTGGCGTAGGAGTGTAAATTGACCGCAAAATTAGGTAATATGGTATTTTTGATGGTATTGTGAATCGTGTGCTCTATTTAAATATTTTACAGAAAAATTTTAAATTATCCGCCTGAAATTTGGATATTGGAGGTGACTTAATGTTTTAACAGGGTAATTACGCGAAGAGCACTGCTCTCAATGTTCGCAAATGGTGACTATGTAACTGTCCCCAAATTATTAAAACACCTCCTCAATCACTTTGTTAGCCCATTAGAACATATTTGGGGATATTTTTATGTAAAAAAAGAAAACATGACAAATAAACACACAATGTGAAGTAAAAACAATAATCACAGAAGAATGGAGGAAAATTGATGCAGAAATTACAAAAAGTGATTAAATCTATACGAAGACGCTTAAAAGTTGTTGTGAACACTAAAAGATATCCTACTAAGTACTAAATTAAAAAAGAAATACAATATTTAAAGCTAAGTTGAGATTTTTGTCAAGTGTACGGAGACTTTTGTGGCCTAATTTTTAGTAGCTTTTTGATTATTAAGTTTTTTAAAAGATAGTTATACTATTTTTAAAAAAACTGATTATACCATTCTATTAAGAACAAGTTGATAATATCCTAAAAATTACAATTATAATATACTAATTTTTATTTGTCGAAAACACTAAATTTTGTAAGATATTGCAAGGGTATCATCACTTTTGTGGCCCACTGTATATACAAATGTACTATTTAGAAAATAAACAAATTGTACGTAATTCAAGTTAAGAACCTGGTGATTGTGCTTAAAAATCACATTTAAGGGAATATACATTATCATTTATAACTATGTTCAGAAACAAATGCAGGCATATTATTCACTGTATCACACCAGTAGTTTTTGGAATTTCAAGATATCCAAATGAATTCTTTTCTATAAATTCTATAAATTTTAGATTAATTTATGTATTTTTTGCTGTCTAAAGCTGTAAGAGAAAAGCTAAAATTTATTTTCCGCATGTATAGTAAAAAACTACACTTAAAATTCCCGTACTTGCAAGTGTATGAAAATATAAAATTATTATTTCATACTTCAGTATAATGTTTTTACTGTACACAATCAATATTTACATATGATTTTTTTAAGCTGCGTAGAAAATTATTGATATTATAAGCAAACACATCTGAAAAGTATGGAGGTTTTTAAAGGAAGGGAAAACAGCAACAAAAAAAATGTTTGTGTGTCTTTCTTTTATGTGTGAACTTAGGCTCTATTTTAACAAAAACGCAGAAAAACATTGGAGCGGTCTCAGGAGTGTTAATTTTGTGTCGAAGACTGAAAATATAAGAAATTTTGAAATATGTGTTATTTTTTAAATTAAAATTAAAGAATTCTAAAAAACAGTTTTGCACAATATTTATAAAGAAATGAGGTTTCAAAAAGTGCAATTTTTTAAAATAAAATTATAATTTTAAACATTGTAAACATATGAAAATATAAGAAACTCTTTTGTATTAAATATATTGCCTTTGGCCTTATAAATAAAAATTAGCAGATTTATAATATGTATCACACTCTTTAAACCCTACTTAATTTTAGTATAATATATATATATGCATATATATATAATACATATATATAATATATATATACATATATAATATATATATATATATATATATATATAATACATATATATAATATATATACATATATAATATATATATATATATAATACATATATATATAATATATATACATATAATATATATATATATATATATATATATATATATATATATATATATTATATTTAAAAAATTTTAAAAAATATTGACATTTTAATAAAAAATTAAAAATGTTATTTTTTATTTATTTTTTAAAAGAAAATTATATTCTACTTTTTAAATAAAAATAGTTATAGCGTAGTAATGATACATTTCAATTTATAAATCTACTTACTGCTAATACTTATAGTTATTATTTTAGAAAACGTCATGTACAACGTAAAATTTAATATTTAGTGCAGAAATGTGTTTCTTATTTTCATATGTTTATAATTTTTTAAATTACGATTATATTTTAAACATTTTATACTTTTTGAAGCCTCAGTTCCTTATAAATAATGTGTAAAATATTTTAATTATTTCATTTTAATTTAAAAAATTATGTCTATTTGAAAATTGTTTACATTTTCAGCTCTCAAGACAAAGTTAACACCCCTGAAATCCCTAATACTTTTTAAAAGCACGAGAGAAAAAAACATTCTAGTTCATATAAGACACGTAAATATTAACACCATTTTTACCGATTCATTGGTAGTGCCCTATCATCGGAAATAATTCGTTAAAACACGTTGTTTAAATGCCAAAGTTGAAAAATACTTCAAGTTTTTCTAGAGAACATTGAAGAAATGCAAAGAACTAAATCTAAAGTGTCGCATGACCTTTAGCTGAATTGGGTTTATCTGAAGTGTCAAAAAAGAAATCCTGGTATTTTTTCACAGTTCGAATCGATATTTTTTAGGCTCTCAAATGTGCTAGCAAAAAGCATAAATAATGGAAGTTATTCCTTTTTTTAAATAGAAATTTTACATGCATGCGATTTCTTCTTTTTTTTTCAAAAATTTCATTTTTACCTCAAGCAGGAATGTGCTTATGATATGCATGATATTACACTTCTTTCTTAAAAATCAAATTTAAAAAGTTGATTTTTTCATCAATGATTTTGAGATCACTCAATCTATTTCCAAACAATTTAAATATTTGGAACTTGTATGCCTAAAACATGGTTTTACTGAGTTTATTTATCGTGCTTATAGTTTTAATTATTTGTACTAGTTGTTTTTCAGCCTTATCAACGAAGGATATTAAATGATTTTATAAGTAGTAAATTTTATCGACAATGTCATTTTTACTAGGTACATATTCTTTACTTTGGTTCCAAACCAGAAAAAATAAGCTTTGTGAAAAATATATATTTCTCCATTCATTTATTTAAAATTCTTTTGCAGTTTAAATAACATAGGAAATTTCTCTTAGAGTAACATAAACGAGCACACAATTTAATATGAAAAACTAATGATATCTCTCTTCAACCGAGTACCATGAGAGAATTCGAAATCCATTTAAATATAAAAATTTAGTACACCCTCCGTTGCGGAATCGGCACGTGCGTTAAGCTGTTATCCGAAATGTTGGTGGTTCGAGATCTCCCAGGGATGCTATGGTAATTCTTTTAGTACAGTTTTAAACTACTTTTTCTTGAAATCGTATACTCCCTCGTTATAAATAAGGAAATGAAAATATATCAATTTAATCTATGAAGGGGCACAGTTCGATTCATTGACAAAAATTCGTAAAAAAGTTCAAATAATTTTTTCGTCCTAAATTGTTGTTTATGTAATTTTCTATAAACTCACAAAATATTATAGCTCTAAGTTAAAAATAACCATAGCTACGACAGCTTTTATGTTCGTGTTTATTCACATCCCAGAAGGAAATAAAAACTTTAAGGCTGTTTTCGGTTAATGTTAAAGAACAGGACCCCTGAATTTGGAACTTTTTTCAGATAAAAAGAAATGAAAAATTAATATGATATTCTGGCGTCACTATCCTTTAAAAAGCAGTATTTTTTATCATACTTCCCATTATTAACCGAGTTGATTCATTTTTTCTGGTATAAAATTAGTTTCGTGATTTTTCTCTTATATCGTAATGTTAAATGGGCTACTCCTAACGTATTAAACCGTAAAAATACGTATAAAACGAAGTTTACGTATTAAAACGAAAAAAAGATATGCATGGAATATTTTGGAATTTTTTAAAGCACTATATACGATTAACCGAGTTATGAGCTAAGCTATTGCAAATTTCCATGGAAATTGAGGCATTTTTGGTCTGAAAATGTGATTCGCGTTTAGTTCAAGCTCTCGTATTTTACCTAAGACAGCTTTAAACAGATTTATCTCAGAAAAAAATACACAACTAATTTACCTCCATTTAAAATGCTCTCTTTAATGCTTTTTTTTTCTTGAGCCAAATATTTTAATACTTTTTTTCAACCTATTGCAATTAGTACACGTAACAAAAGTTGATCTATTACGTATCAAACTACTGCTTTAAAAATAGTTAAATTTAGAATGTATGCATTTAACATCCCGGCAATTCTCACGCAGGGTATGTCATACCAACCGCCTAATCTTTTTCAATACTCCATTTAAATCTTTTCTTGAAAATTAATAATTTCTCGTGTTGCTGGCTTTATGGTTGTATCCTTTGATGGACCTTTGCTTGTAGGCGAATTTTAAATACATATTATTGGACACCTACTCTTCGGGGATGTGATACCCTGCGCGTGAATCGCCATTAATGCTCTAAATGCATCAGCACGCTTTAAATATGCAATTTTCTTATGCAATGGTGCATTATTGTTGTTATGATGAAGAAATGTGAAGTTTAAGTAATTTAACAGATAGGATATTGAATAGATATAGTAAAACAGTATTATCGAATGAAGAAAGGCTCTTTATGGGGAGGATGAGAAAGAATCAAATGATGAACTAATAACTGAAATAACAAGTATGATTCATCTACTGAAATCTATCCAAATAATTTAACTGAATTAGCAATTATCCTTGTTAAAATGACCGCATCATTTTCAATGGTTAGAGTATGTAATCGTTAGCCTGTGACAATATTTTTTGTGTTATTGCACGTTGCTACATTAAATGTACCGATTATTTGGTTAAGTACTCAGAAACTACCTACTAAACATCAAACCAGACGCTGAGTTCCAAAGTGTTTTATAATTCGATTTACAGAAAAATTTAGACAATGTAGAAACCAGCAAGCAATGCTTCTACCAAATTAAAAAAAATTAGAATCCAGTGAAAACGTTATACTCACTTGTGACGAAGACTAAAGGAGTGTATAGATAATGCCGGATTAAGGAATTTTCAACAAGAATTCAGAAATAAATATATTTCACAAGAATCACTTATGTTAGCAGAAAACCCGTATCACTTTTTGTTATGTAAATAGTATAACGTACCTGTAAACAAATTTTCAAGCATCTAGGTCAAGTATTATAGGAAAAGTAGCATTTTAAATTTCATTCATAAATTTTTAAATTTTCCTTTAAAAATTAAATCTTATAATTTTTGTAATATTTAAGCACAGAAACTGTTTTGCGTAACACATACACGTAGGTTAGAAGCAGCAAAAGTGTAAAAACCATTAAATTAAAGAAGTTATTTGTAAATAAATTTCCCCACCTCCTTTCTTTTGCTAAGAACCATAACTTGCAAACGCAATTTACTTTAAATTCACAATACTCTCTGAGATATAACTTTTTTTATAATTCAGCAATACCCCGAACTCACGCGATAGTTGGGACTGAGTGATAACAGCATAAGTCGAATTCGCGTAAGTTGGGATTTCATTTCGCATGCAAATACATATAATTTATATTTTGTTGCTGCTGAAGATGAAAGAGAATAATAATATAGAAAAAAAAGTTTAGTAAAATCTATGGTAACACAAATACAAACTCACGCAAACTGAATTTATTCTGATGTAGATTTCATAAAATCCAAATAGTCTGCCGCCTTAAACTTTATTTCTCCATCAAAAATTATACATAGTATGCCGGTGCTTCTCAAACTTTCAATACTGGTGCCCCCATTTTCAATAACAACTTTTATCACCCCCTTTTCAATAACAACTTTTATCGCGCTCCCCTTATATATTAATAATGTACTGAATGCAATAATAATGCACTTTGACGCTAAAGCTAAAATACGCGATCTTAATTAAAAACCATACAAATTAATAACATAAGTATTAAATTTTGTATACTACTTTTAAGCAAAAAAAATAATAAACTAAGTAATAGGATATTTATTATTTATTATTATGTTATTTTTTCTTTCTCTAATTTTTAAACTGAACATGCTGCAAAATGGGGTGGCTGCTTAGAAGACAAAATATAGATATCTGCTAAATATAGAGAATAACTCAAAGGGTCAATTTCTAATCATAAGCATTCTTTATAAAAATTTTCTTTGCAAGAAAATACCATGGAGGTCGTTAATGTTTATTAAATTTGTTCTTAATTTAGTATTAATTAATTAGTTATAAAATACTCTGTGCACCACTGAAACATTAAAAATTT
The DNA here is from genome assembly GCA_019973935.1 of Trichonephila clavipes. Lineage (NCBI taxonomy): Eukaryota > Metazoa > Arthropoda > Arachnida > Araneae > Nephilidae > Trichonephila > Trichonephila clavipes. The sequence goes on along the minus strand of BMAU01018702.1, from coordinate 868,012 downwards.
ACCGGCTGAATTACCCGCTCTTTGCAGGAGTTCATTTGTAAGAAAATAAAACTATATTCATATAATTGTAAGGAGAGTAAAACCAAGTTTACAAAAATGTAAAACATTTTTTTGAAATAATTGCTCAAATCATATAATTAGTTTTAAGGGAATTGTAATTTTAAGCCTCACAGAATTAGCATTTATAATTGATGTTAAATAATGATTATTAATATAAAATTCCGATGAAGAATAATTGTATTATTTTTAATATTTAAAGCGAACAGACTTCAAAATGTTTTAACCCGAGAGCAGGTGCGCACTCGATACGGTCGAGCGGGGTTACTGAGTCACCCCAATCCTTTTTTTTAATAATTATTTTATTGTACACGTGTAAAACGTTTTTCGTTATGCTTTATATGTTTGAGAATACTCTTAAAATAAGTATTGGCCAAGTAATCCTTCAAAGTGTGTGTGTGCGCTCTCCGTGGTTTTCCAAATATCATAAAACTGTTTTGCATGGAAAAAAGCGCAACAGAGAAATACATTACTTAGAACTTCCTTAAATGAGAAATAAACACATAAGAGAGGTGTCATAACTAACTTTACCAATAACTTAGAATGTCAAACAGATTACAGCTATAATGTGCAGTATTTAAAAAAAAAGACAGCGATGAATTTTTTGTGTTCCTAAATTTTTTCGATTGTGGGTGTGGGATCTGCTTTTTCTCTAAAAGAATAGTATGTTAGTTTTAAAAATAAAACGTAATAAAAAAATCTTTCATCATGGGACTACAGATAATTATAATTAAAACAATTTTAAAATTGTTTTTATTTGGTTATAGGATCAAAGATAGCTAATTAGGTATTGAAGAAGTTTTTATTTTTGATGACTTAATATCACGCCTATAAATTATATCAGAGTAAAAGAGCATTTTTTATTATGTCTGAAAGTATTTTGTTTTAATTCATTCCTATAAAGTAATTTTTTTTTAAATATTTTATTTTCGATATGTTCGCGCCCCCCTCGTAAGGTTATCGCTCCCTCTGGTGGCGCGCACCACAGTTTGAGAAACACTGTAGTATGCTAATAATTTTTTTACATTCCTTGTTTGTTGAAAAAATGTGCTGTTCTTTGAAGTCTATATTTTCTAAAACTTGCAACCCTTTTTTCAATTAAACTAAGATCTTATATCAAATGTCCAAACAACATTAGATCTTTTGATTGAACTGAGTTTGAAAGAATTGTGGCGGTGATCATCTTAGTATATTGATAAAGTTACTCGGTATACAGAACCGAAGGTACCAGGTTCTAACCTTCATTGGTAACCCTGGCTGGACTTTGAAACGACGCAACTATCACGAAGCAGACGTGGCGCCATCTATCCACAGCAAGAGCAACCCAAATTCATCAAACCCATATGACGCAGCACAGCAAAAAGGTCAGATCCATATGACGCAACACTTAAGCCATCAATACACAATTGACGCAACAACTCACTGGCTGGCCATAATTACGGTATCGTTCGTTCGTCTATTTGCCGACTGACTGCCAGGGGAGTGTATGCCGGTGATAATCTTAGTATAGTGGTGAAGTTTCTCAGTTTACGGAACTGAAAGTACAAGGTTCTTGCCTTAAGACTCAAGTTCTTTAATGTCTTGCCCTTGCTCAAGCCTTTTTTAGATAATTGTGAACTCCTGATTGTGGAAATCCTATAACTCTTGAACGTCACAAATATCCGTTTCTAAATTTTTTGTCTGGCAAAATCGACAACTTCATCAGTCACATTACAAATCTGAGTAGATGCAATATTTCAAACAAAATCAATATGACACTTATAACATGTAATAAGAAACACACAATCCGTATATAAGAAAAAAAATATATCGTAATATAAATTATTACGTCTAAGCATCGATTCCACACGTTACGTTCGAAGATTCACGTTAGCTAACAGAGAGTTGTGAAGTTCTCAAACAAAGTATGAATCAAGTCAGAACTCTTTATTTAATACGAACATATTCATTTTGCACTGTATGTAAATGGTTTAATTCAAATTAAAGCAACATTAGTGTGACTTTTGTTGTGGCGCATTAAATGACAAATTTTATTATTAGGATTGTAAGATATTACTTTTATCAGAATACATGCTGAATGGAGTAACTTCATGGACAGACTGACGCCAGTCAGTAATCACGTGATTCCAACGTCAATAAACAGCACGTGCGAATTCATACCATTTATTTTCCTATACGTATCTTGACGTCTTTCTTGTGTCTTAATTTTATCTAATTAAAAACATATGATATTGTACTTTTTTGCATTATTCTAGTATATATATATTTGTTAGGAAGTAATTTTAACAACTCTTTTATATAATTTTTGTATTATTCTAATTTATTTATCTAATTAGGTAATTGTCTACTTCCGACTAGTGTTAGCGGGCATATTTGTTTATCCTAGTTCGGTTGGATCGTAGCATTTATATGTAGTTCATGGTACACTTAGGTATGACTCTTAGTTATTTTAGTTCTTAATTTAGTAGTTATTTATTAAATAGTTTTGCGCAAGAATGGTTGAATATATAGAATTAAAACTTCTTTTTTAAAATTGTATGATTATCGAATAACATTGATATCATTTCTTTAAAAAGAGCTCACACCTATTATTATACAACGTAGTGTCAGTTAGGTGTGAATAATATAAAAAATGTCTGTTTGTAATTTTAATTAATAATTCAAAGTCAGGAAAAAATATTTATTCAGAATTTTTTCAATTTGATGATAATTTGTGGGATGAATGTTTACAAAAATTAAAGAAATGCTTCTTTGATTTTTACCTTCCACACACAAATTATCGATTTCTAAATTATTTATAATTATTCTTTTCTGTTAAAATTTAATGTCATTTCTCTCTTTAAATTAAAATACAATATTCTTAAGGGGAATGAAACCATTACAAAAGGGGTAACAATTTTTAGAAATGATTACATTTAATCTGATATGTTATTGTCTTATTTTTTTGAAGTACAGATCAAACTTGCAAAAAAGTTTATTTCTTGAAGCCTGTGTACAAAGAACATTAGTTAATATGACAGTTTTAGATAAATGAAGAGAATTATCTTTTGGTAAAAGCGTTTTTTTCCTTCTTTTTTTGCAATCTCAGTGGCTACTTAAGAAGTAAGTATTTGTTTATCCATGATTTAACTATTTTCCTTTTTTGCACAAATCCTTAAAATAGTTTAATTCCTGAAAGCTCAGTATTATGCATGTAAAAGTAATTAAGGATGCAAGAATATGATTCATATATATGCCTCCTGTGATTAAAATTGAATTTTTTTGCAACTTCATGAATTGCAAATTGTATAATAGTATGGCTTACCAATGGGGACATTAAACACTCTATGTGAAGCATTATAAGTGTCAGACATTTGAAAGAATCCCGTAATTTTGGTTTGATTTATCAATACTATAGGAAGTTCTTAATTTTTTCCCTTTGTACTTATATGCTACCAACTGATAAACCTGTTCTTCACACAGGTGTGAATTTATATATATAAATAATGTTATGCATGAAATTTCTCCCCCCCTCCCAGTACTTCATTATTTAGAAATGGTAAGTAACAATTTTCTAAAAAATATATTATATTTACTCGAGTTTACCTACCTACAATTAAAATTCAAATGAATATTTTATTTCACTGTGGAACAGTTATTTGTTGAAAATGAATTTTTTGTTTACACAATGTATTGCGTATAAGTACTTCATATATATTTTGTACAATATTATGAAGCATTTAAAGCTATTTGAAAATGTTTCTAATAAAATAACATTCCTATCTTTGACTGTCTGATTTACTTAGTAATTATCTTTTAAAAATGTTTGGAATTTTTTTAGAAATGATTGCATAAAGTAATAAAAGAAAATACAATTTCACTATTAAGTTAAAGAAATAAATCATATTAATATATAATTTTTAAAAAATATTTAATGTAATATGAACTTCACCTTTATATCTCGGCTACTAAATATTATGCATTGATATGCGACACTTGGATTACAAATTCAGATTATTAATGCGAGTATGAACTATATTAAAAATTTACATTACAAATTCAATAATTTTTTTAATTGCCTTTGTATAAAGTGCTTATAACATGTTGAACAACTTGTAATAAATAATTGTATAATATTAAAGAATATTTCATCAGAAAAAATACTATAATTTTCACAAATTCAATTTAATTTCTAATTGAATTGCATACTTCTTTAAGCTATTGTTTATCTCATATTAGATATAGTTAATATGTAAGTTTTTGATTAACAATAAATATTTATCCTTTGATGAAAATGAATCTTATTTTTACACAATGAATTGCAAATAAGATAGAAACAATTTAATACAATATGGAAATAAATAGTTGCATAAAATTTCCATTCACAATTTCTACTAGTTATGTCTATTGACCAGATATTTATGTTTAGTGTTAAACACTTCAGTTCCATTTCATGCAAACTTAAAACTTACTTGGAGAAATGTATTGGCATTTTATTTTGTTATCACTTATATGTATCTTAAGTGTCCTTTTATATATAATTATACTTTAAAAAAAAGAAATTTATCATTATAATACACAAGAGCCCAACATTTATCTTCGAAACATGTGCCACACAAAAATATCAGTGATTTTGACCAATTAACCTCTTAACAATAATTTTGAAAAAAGATTCTCTGTAATTCTCTTCGATAAATATCATAAAATTGATCAAAGTACTCTTCTTAGGTCAATATTTGCAACAAACTCAATGCAACAAATTTATTCAGGACATATATCATGAGATATATTTTTGCAAAAGTATAAAATAAATTTAATCTCTATAATGATAAATCTACAAATTGTGCAAATACCAATAAATGCATAATTGTTATACATACGTAGTAAAAAAAATTGTATATGTGTGAGACAGTTTTTATACCATACAGTCAAACTCTGAAAAACATGTGTTGAAACCATGCAAATATATACAATTTTTATTTTTTTCTAAAAGAATTATGAATTCAAAAATGACTTTTTTATTTTGGTCATGTAGGAGTGTATGTGAGCAGGACTTTTATATTTAATATATGGACACAAATTTATATTCTACTGTATACACATTCTAATTTAAAAATTTTAATGCCTTAATTTATTACCATATTTGGAATTCAATTCTCGATAAATCATATATTTTACCTTAAGTAGTGCAGCGAATAAAGATTTGTAAAATGTAGCACAATTTTTTATACGTAATTTTACATATGGTAAATGATAAGTTTGATTTCTAATGTTTGAAAGTGGTTCTTATTTCATCAACTAGTATAAACATTAACAGAGCTGTAATATAAAGTAAGATATTTTTCCATTTCTTTATTTTTTTCTTTTTCCCTGTAATATTGTAAAATTACTAAGTAAAATAAGTTTAATAAATATATATACTTCTTTTTGATATATGTATGGTTACATATCAGATTCTTGTGTTCTAGTTTTAGATAATTAAATGCTGAAGTACCTCTGTTAACTACTCTGAAGATGTGTAACACATAAGTAAAATTTAAGTTAACTAAACATAATATGTTCTCAATATAACTTGATGTAAAATAAACAAATATTTGCTTTTAAATATTGTAAGTCTACATCTATCCAAAATCCTTTTTGAAGAAGTTTCATTTGTCTTACGGTGTTGAAAACATTATTCAAAGAGTGGTCAAACACATAAACACTGGGAAGATGCTATATAATCATCATGCTTCACCATGCTATCAAAGCACTTTGATTTGTTATAATGATATATTATAAAATGATTTTTTCTTTCTAATTATCCTTTCTATAACTGATCGAGCAACCATTTCAGCAAAATAAGACATTTTAGAAAGTAAATTGTAAATCTTTAAGAACAAAATTAATCATACGCAATGGTAAACAAACGACGCCATATGCACCGGTTGACGGAATCACGTGATCGTGACGTCACATGAATTTAGTCCATTGGATTCATATGACAAGAGGTTCCTAAACAATTAATTGTTTTTGCTCTGGTTCTCTTTTTTGACAAAAGAATTGGTTTCAAAATGCCGTTTTACAGAATATTCTACAAACCATTGTTGCAGAACATAAAACACACACCGTTTTGTTGTATTTGACTAATCGTGCCAAATTTCTCAGGCCACCATGTTTTAAATTCTTTGTTGCATTTACTATCTTGCACTTTTTTTGTGTGTGCTAAACTAGCCATGTTAAGGTATGCAAATACGTTCGGAACCATCATTTTGTAAAAGAGCATGAATTGAGATAATTTTTATTATACTTAGTGTCATTTAAATTAGAACATATGCATAAAATTGTTTTAAGAACATTTTGACAAAACAATTTATTTCAATACAATATTTTGGCAAAAAATTAACTTAGAATAATCTTTATTCCAAATGTTCTCCTTTTGTAAAAAATGGTTCGATTATAATAATATTTTGCCTGTATATAGCTCAGACCTCTCTACAGAGGCTTAACTAGAATTTTTGAAATATATAACTTAGAAGTGGGTTTATTCATATTTTACGACAAAAGAGGGGACAATAATTATTTCAATGGGTGGTAACTCTGAAAATAATGTGATTTTATTTTTAGAAAATACTAGTTGAGCCTCTGTAAAAAGATATGAACTATATACAGAATATTATTATAATAGAACCATTTGTAACAAAAGAAGAACATTTGGAAAAAAAGATTATTCTAAGTTAATTTTTTGCCAAAATATTACATTTAAATAAAAAAAAAATTGTCAAAATGTACTTAAAACAATTTTATGCATATACTCTTATCTGCGTGACACTAAATATCATGAGAATTACACATTTATGCGCTTTTTTAAAATCACGGTTCCGAACGTAGCCGGATACCTTAAAGAACAGTTAAAAATTGCAGACAAACCATGCATCATTATTAATTGTAGTCGGCGTAACTAAGGCAAGACAATAACGTATTTGTTTATTATACTTCAGAGTTAACTTTGCCATTTTGAACTAAAATGCAAGCTGATTTGATCGGAGTGCCCAATATATTGTATCGCGTGCCATTGGTTCGCCATCCCTGGTATAGAGGTTTCTGACTAACCTTTTATGAAATCCGTATGGACGATTAGGAGATTTTATCTTTGAATTTTAAATATTTATTAATACCTTGGTTTTTAAAAACTTGTAAGGATCGATATATCAGAAAAAAAAGATGCAAAAACTTTATAAAAGACATATCAACGACTTAATTTCTACCAACTCTGTATAGCATAAAAATAATTTTAATTTAACTTAGTTTATTTTATTGGAATTAATTAAAAATAAGCTACCAACCCTCGAGTATTTTTTTTTGGCTTCATAAGTTTTTTTACATTTACGATAAATTAATCCAAATTTTTAGGGTGGGGAAAACATGTGTAGACTTTTTTTAGTTATCTAACATTACGATATATTGATGGAGGAAAAAACCTGCCGATATATCTAGAATTAATTTTTCACGACGTAAACGCAAACTATCTAGTAATCTAAAAGAGCAGTCTATTTATATCGAGTCATTTTGAGCATCGAATATGATTCGACGACAGTTTGTAGTGTCAAAAAAGTTGATAAATTATTTTATTAGATGTCTACGTTCGCTCATAAAAAACTAGATATTGACATAAAATGATTCGCGAAATTTTTCCAGGTCATAAAAAATTGCATGAAAATATTAGATTAAAAATGTTGACGATTAAATATTTAATTAAAGTATTTTGTTTCATAATTCTTAGGTATGTTCAAGTTTTTTTCGAAAGAAATTAAGTTTTTTTCATTAATTAAGAGATTAGAAAATATGAAGTTTTTTTAATATTGATGTGGTAAAATTACAAAGAAATAAATCAATTAAAATATTTAGCAAAAGCTTATAAATAAATAAAAACTTTTTTTAAAAAAAAACTAAAATATAGTTTTAAGATTTTTAAAACCTTACAAGGTGCCAATTAATTAAAACAAATATTTATTCGTATATATTACGTCGTTAAACTCATTTATGTTTTAATACGTTTACTATTTTGTTCTTTTCTTAGAAGACTTTTAAAAAGCTAGAGTTAAAAGCAACCTTAAAAAAAGCCAATGTTAAACTGTAAAAAAATCCATTACGTTTAAAAAAAAAATACCTTTGGAAAAATTAGAAATCCATTTGAATATAAAAACGAAAATTTAATATTACGTTTTGTGAAACATTTAAGAGTAAAAATTAACCTTTTAAGCTACACTTTATATATAACAAAGAATAAAGCCCAGTTTTTAATCAATTCCAGACATCAGAAGACATAAATTTAATTAAGATAACATTTTTTTTTTGCTTACAAAAATTTCAAATTTGATGAATATTATAACCTGCATTAAAACGGTTTTCGCGTGACCTCTTGCTTTAATAGTAGGCCGTAGTTGGCGTATATCTACCCGAATCTTGGGTTTGATGCCTGATGGCCTGTATGGAGTTCCTTGAGATTTATCTGCGAGCATGTGGGCTGCATTGCTACCCACAATCCCATAGATAGATTGCTTTAAACATGAATGGACAAAGTGTGGAATATTTTATGCTGAAAAATAGCTGAATGTGGTGATTCTGTAAATAGCAAAAAACAAATGATTTTACTCGTGGGAGTATAAAATCGGATAAAGTGATAAAGTTAATGTTTTTGTTTCAAGTTTGGAGTTATATATTAAGCAGCCCTCCAATTAATTGTTGGATGACAAAGATAATGGCTCACATTGGTTGCCCGCAAGATCTTGGTCCTGGTGTACTCAACCTTTTTTCCCGGGCCGCATACCCATGATAGCCGTTTCACACGGGCGCAGCATGAGAATTAATAAAAAAACACTATATGACCAAGGCTCTATAGGAAACATTTAAAATGCGAAACATTGATCAAAATAATAAAACTCAGTTTTGCCTTTTATTTGAATAACAAACAAATAATCGGATTCCAGATCGGAATGCCTGGGTTCGATGCCCGATGCCATGCCACCAAATAACCTCACGGTACGTGCTTGTTAAATCAGTGAGTCCGTTAGTCTTGTGGTTGTTCGCAGTAGAAACCCCGGGTGCAGGGGAAGGGAGAATATTTCCCTCCCATCCAGTTCCATTTCTAAATTGTGGAGTTTGAGGTAGGTGTTGTCGCCATCTATCGTGTAGACAACCAAACTGTTTCAGTCTTTAGCAACATCCATTCCTTCCCTTCGGGAAGTATACGACAACAACAAGAATATTTGTAATTCTGTTTCAAACAAAAATTGTTGGCCTTATGCTTATTTTGCAATTATTAATAATAATTCATTTGCCAAGACAGCGCTTCCTTTTTTTTTTATTTTATACAATATGTGCTTAAGATACGTAGCAGTAGGTCTATTTGAATATACGTATCAATAAACTATTAAATTCTATTCATCCAATTATTCCGCACATTTTCGATTATTAATAAAAATGTATGTGTTTAATTGTATAAGCTGCTCTCTTCCAAGATGCAAAATAATTTGCTATGTTTTTTATGGAATATTAATAATGGTAAATATTCTTATTTCTTGAGTTTTTGTTTAAATTTATTGAAGGACGAGAAAGAGTAAAACTTTGTAAATCTCAATTTAAGTCTTATTTATAGGGGAAAATGATTCGATTTTAGACTCTCGATTTTAAGCAGTAATTTGCCTAAAAATACAAAAGGTATGACAAAAAGGTAAGATAAAAACGTGAACATGCCTCACCCATCAAGGAAATATCAACCACACTTGAATGAACGCATTATTATTAAATAAGGCGCCGAGTGGAGTTGCCACGAACACATTCTACCAAATGAACTCTCATTTCACATTTATTCAAACTAAACTAATACCGAATATTTGATAAATTTTGAGCTTAATTAGAAAAACAAGAGTTCTTCTAAAAATGAACTGTTTAAATTGAAAATAATTATAAACGGTTTTTTTTCTATTTTAACATTGTGCCGGTTTACAAGATGTTTATTCAATTCTCACTTTTAGTTAGCTGTCTTGCTCTCTCTTTGCAAATATATATATATATATATATATATATTGTTACAAATTTTGTGTAAATAATTTGTATTTGGGTATTTAATGCATTTATTTTACTCTATGCTATATTTATTTCACGTAAAAATTTTATTATTCACAAGCAATGCCGTCACTTACGTTATAATGGCGATTCAATGAGAACTTGGCTAAATCTTGGCGGTCGAGCCAAGTTGGCATCATTTTCGTGGCGACTTTGGTGACCATTTTAGCATCATTGGTAACCATGTTAGCGAGTTCGGAACCATCTGGATTCTTCTAGAATTTAGTGGATCTCTCCATTAATGTCACACTCGATGACACGAACGGTTATATTTCTGGAAGTTTCTGTCGCGCCTATAAATAGGAGTGCCAGCCGCAACCAGTCAGTCTGATTTTAATCAGTGAAGAGTAAGGATTGTTTTGAGTAGCGATTAGCTTGGCTGTGCTTGTGAATAATTTTTTGCATACGTGTATTTTTTAAACACTAACAATTGTGTTTGAGTGCTTTTGAAGATGTGAAAACCTTCGGAGATTTACTCTGTGAATATTGCTACCGAATCATGTATTTAAAGAATTGGAATTTTGATATTAAATTCACATCGCTCTCTTAACGAACTGTTTATTTTCTTTGTGATTGTTTTGCATAAAATCCACGAACCCGGATCTACGTAACAATATAATAAATAGAAAGATAATTCAATTATCTATAAAATATGTATTTATAATTATATCTACGCCTTTTACAGACTATTGTAAAACCGATATTAGAGTTTTCAATGATGCTTTCATGCAAAGCAATATTTGAAGAATGTTATTTATCCAAATTACTAGATTGGGCATAAATGATTAAAACTGGAAATTTGTATGTACTCGTTTTAAAATCAATTTAAGGTATCCGACTACGACAACTTTTTTTTGAAAAAATGGAGATATGGGGATTTTTTTGTAATTTTTAGATTTATTTGGTATATTTTAAGAAGAAAATCCTAAAATTAAAAAAAAGAAATTTTTTTTATTAGTATGAAAATTGGGTACTGGTGAAAATTTACAAAAAATTACATGAACGGGGCCCGCTCTGTAAAAAAAAATTATGAACAAATCCTCAATTTCTCAATTTTGATATGTTGCTGTGTTATTCATCTTTGAAATGATCTTCAGGATAAGAGAAATAAAATAGAGCACTTTATCTTAGTTATTTTACGAAATTGCTTAAAAAAACAGTAGTTATATTCACATTAGGGACTGTAAATTTTGTAATAATGCAGTGATTTAAAAATCTGAAGATCAAAACAATTCTACTATTATACAAAACATACACAAGAAATTTCAGTAAATTATTTTCAAAACGTTTTCAGCAATCCTTGTCCCCGTTTGAACATTTTCTGAAAAAACACATTTTGAGTAAAACACATTTTAAAGTTGGAAATATTTTTTTTAAATATTAATACTTACATACAGGTTTAAAATTCTCCAGATTTATACGCGACACCTTCATTTTTCTCAGATAATGCACAGTTCCTTTTTTTAAGTCCTCTGAGTTTTTTCTCTTGTTTTTTGTAGTTGGCAATGAATGTCTCTCCGAGTCGACAATTCTTTCGTCATCAACCTTTGAAAATATCTTCAGAATGAAATAACCCATTGGGATGTGTAAATATTCCAACACGGAAAGAATCCCTTTAGATCCATCATTGAACTGTAATACAGCCAAGAATGCACCAAATTGTAATGTCAGAAGTTCAACAAATGTTTCTTTTGGGATTATCCTCCACAAAACACCATTAAAACTTTCATTGGCATTTTGGGTTTTTCCGTGTAAACATTTTTCAAGAAGTGATTGGTCACATAAATCCATATAGGTGGTTTTCACGGTGTTCAATACAGCATTTGGTAAGCCAGCTGCTCTATGTTTATACAGTTTTCCTTCTTGCTTGGCCTTTTGGTATTTACACCATGTATCGGATCCAGAAGGGCATTGTCCATGCATGGGTTTTTTGTCGGTGGAGCAACAATGAAAAAATGCAGCAATGACTGCAGTCTGCATGTTAGACAAATTGCCGACATTACTCCCAATTGCAATTCCAAAATAATTTTGAAGTGTGTCGATGAATTTGTCGGTCAATTTACCTTTTCCGCCTAAGCCTTTTGTAGATTTTTTCAGCTTTCGTAAACGAGAGCCAACTCTCTTCTGCACATGTCCTATGCACTCATATTTAACTACGCTATCATAACCATAAATGTCTTTCACATTATTGAATGCCTTTGAATCCCCATCCCCGTAGTAAGACGTATATCGAAGACTGCGGTTTGCTTCAGACCTTTCAAAAATCCTATAAGCACCGACAGTTTCCATATTAGACGCTGATCCTTTGTGATTTTTACAAAAATGTGACACTACGCATTTTTTGGAGAATCCCGATGGTTTTTCGGTTTTCCTACACACCTGGCAATATTGACTGAGCACTTCAATGTCTAATATTTTTCCGGAGTCCACAGAAATTGTCGAAACACATCCATTCAATGAAGAATAGCCACGTTTTTGCCATGTACCATCTACACTAACGCCACACTCATTTGATTATTCTGCAATGGATTTTGCTGACTCCAACATAGAATTGTTTGCAGCTTGTGACGCAGCATGCAGCAACTTAATTTCATGTTGTCTGTATGTACATTTTGACGGATAAGGAATATTCAGCATACTGAACAGTTTCTTTCCAGCTGAAAATCCTTTGCCAATAATTCTTATTCCGAAGACAAAAAGAAGGTTTATAATATTTAAATTATTCACACACACCTTTGATGTGGAAGTGAATCATTTTGTGAATGAACAGTTCTTACACTTGAGAAATAAATTTGACTGCAAACCAAGTCTTGAGTCTTCAATCAAGTACAGTTCTTGATTGTAACAAACAGGACAAGAAAGAATAGAG